>JAVLUX010000017.1:36411141-36643641 GCA_032164185.1 Moxostoma hubbsi | reverse complement strand
ATATGGAAAAACTGCAGTTTATCTTCACTTGTTTTCCATGGAAGAAAGAAAGTCAGATTTGAAACACGTTGAGGGTGAGTATAATATTTACTTTTTAAGGGGACTATCCTTTTAATATTTACTATTATTATTAATATTACTAATTAATTTTATGAATAATTCAGTGATCATCTGATTTACAGTTCAATTCTATCATACAGTTTCTTCAAAACACCAACTTGGAAAATCTACTTTTGAAGCCTAAGGCTATGGCTTTTTGGCCTGCACACTATTTTCAACCCACATCTAATGTTCATTACGAACATTAGACCTCCAGCTCTAATGCTGAACATAACTAATGCTGAACAGAACAGATGTTAACACACTGATAGCATAGCCAAAATATATAGCTCTTCTTGAACTATGACTTCATCATCCTCAAGTGGAGAGTGTGGATTGAATTAGGAGTGCTGAATGAGTTAGATGGATGCTGGTCAGAAGGTTTAAGAGTGGAGAGGGGTTATCTGTGCTGCAATTACCAAGTCTCCTGAATGGACGCTAATGAATGGCGTTCTCAAGATGTTTTGCATTAGGTTTGAAAGACATTGTGTCCTTGCAATAAGCCTGTTTCTATACAAACAAGACACTAGATCGGTTACTCTGGCTTGAAATCTAAGCCGAAGACTATGTGCTCTCATTTATTAAATCATATTTACAACGCTACCAAATAATGTTATGCCTACATGTCATTAAAACATAACTGTCATCTGTGTAAATGGCTTCCTCTTTTGAAATGGCCTAAAAATTATGTGCAGCTTATTTTCTTAGGTATTATATGTTTGAAGTAGGGGTGTGATGATACACGATATTGGGATCATGAGAACGAGACGAGAACTTTTATTCTTAGATAATTCAACTTAAAATATTACTTAAAATGTTATATAAATGTATAGGCTAAAGCAGAAAATTATTAGGCTGCTTTGTTTTCCTTTTAAAAATTAGTTAGTATAAGCCACATATAAAACCTCAAATTTAACCATAGATATTATTATATGCCTACTAATACAAAAAAAAGAGTTACAATATGGATACTACAGTAATGCTGTAGCAAAACCATGGTTCCCCGTCTGTCACTCACTTCGACGTTGTGTCGAAGAAGCGACACTAGGGGTCTCTCTTGAGCACCGAAAGATGCCTCTAATCTATGAAAAAAGGCCAATGAGAGTTGGCGAACAGTATTTGCGTACCCCGCCTCCGGATACGGATATAAAGGCAAGGGAAATACGCTCGTTCATTCAGTAATTTTCTTCGGAGCCGATGGTCGTGTGTATGCTGTTAGCTGTGTGTAACACAACTGATCCTGCTTCTGATCCTCTGACGCTCTGCTGCTGTTGGATTTACGGCGCACTTCAGCGGCTTTTTCTCTTCTCTGCCGCGTGCAGTTTGCCCCTGGGCGCTTCGACAGCGCAGAGTTAAAAGAGTTCCTTTCAAAAAGAGTAATATTTCTCCATAAAGAGTTTATTTCACTAAAAGAGCAATACACAGTGGTGTTGAACGCCCTTTTCAGGGCGCGTCTTTATAAAGATGCCATTCAACCCCTGTGTAGTTCCTGGATGCGGTAGAGTGCTCTCCGCTTCTGACGGCCACAGGCGCTGTCTCATGTGTCTGGGCGCCGATCACACCGAGGCAGCGTTCGTGGATGGTTCATGGAGGCGATTTGGGGAGGGCAGTGGGTGCACTTCCGCCGGGCACATCCCCTCGGACCACCCGCCCCCCGACACGCTCGTTAACCTCCGTCCAGCCTCGAGGTAACGGTGACTCGCCTCCGGGCCGGTCCGCCTATCCTCTGGAGCTTGAAGCCGATGAGCTCGCCGCTCCATCGGAGAGCGCGGCATCTGACGCTGACTCCTCCCCTGGGCTGCCGCCTTCGGGCCAGCACGCGGTTGAACCTGGACACGGACCACCCGTCTTCAGCCCCACGACTGTCCCCCGGCCGGCCAGTTCCGACGAGTCTAGAGGACACCTACCCAGGACCTCCTCCTCAGTCGCCAACCCGCCCCCTGCCGGGTGTGCGGAGCAAGGTAAATGCTTTGAGTCTTTTCTCAGCACCTCAGCAGCGGGTCGCCCCGTCGCCACCCAACGCTACCTGCTCCGCCCCACTGCGAAGCCCCGCCAAGTATGTCCAAATTGATCGTCCCTTTGGTGCCCATAGCGCAGAGGTTGGACGCGTGGCTTTCACTTCCCAACCCGTCTCGCTGGCTGGCCCGGACCATCCAACTCGGTTACGCAATTCAGTTTTCCAGGCCCTCGCCCCCCCTTCATGGGCGTCCGCTTTTCCGCAGTACACGGCGAACACGCCCAGTCCCTGCGTGCGGAAATCGCGACTCTTCTGGCCAAAGACGCTATAGAGCCTGTCCCTCCAACCGAGATGAAGAAGGGTTTCTACAGCCCTTACTTCATCGTACCCAAGAAAAGCGGCGGCTTACGACCAATCTTGGACCTGCGAGTTCTCAACCGAGCGTTGCACAAACTCCCGTTCAAAATGCTCACGCAGAAGCACATCTTAACCTGCGTCCGGCATCTAGATTGGTTCGCAGCGATAGACCTGAAGGACGCGTACTTCCACGTCTCCATCCTGCCCAGACACCGCCCCTACCTGCGGTTTGCGTTCGAGGGCCAGGCGTATCAGTACAAAGTCCTCCCCTTCGGCCTGTCTCTGTCCCCTCGCGTCTTCACGAAAGTTGCAGAGGCAGCTCTTGCCCCGCTCCGAGAAGCCGGCATCCGCATACTCAACTACCTCGACGACTGGCTCATCCTGGCCCACTTGCGAGAGTTACTATGCGCCCACAGAGACCAGGTGCTCAGGAACCTCAGCCGTCTGGGGCTTCAGGTCAACTGGGAAAAGAGCAAGCTCACCCCAGTTCAGAGCATCTCTTTTCTCGGGATGGAGTTAGACTCGGTCTCAATGTCGGCACGTCTCACCAACGAGCGTGCCCAGTCAGTGTTGAACTGCCTCGCCGCCTTCAGGCCATGCACAGCGGTCCCCTTAAAACTTTTCCAGAGGCTCCTGGGGCATATGGCGTCCTCCGCGGTGGTCACTCCGCTGGGGTTGATGCATATGAGACCGCTCCAACATTGGCTCCAGATCCGAGTCCCGAGACGAGCATGGCGCCACGGCACACACCGGGTAACAATCACCCCTGCCTGCCGTCAAACATTCAACCCCTGGACAGACCTCTGTTTCTTACGGGCTGGAGTACCCCTACAGCAGGTGTCCAGACGCATCCTGGTCACGACCGACACCTCCAGATTGGGTTGGGGCGCCGTTTGCAACGGGCACTCAGCCTCAGGCCGTTGGAAAGTGGCCCAGCTGCGTTGGCACATCAACTGCCTCGAGTTGTTGAACATCCTTTTGGCCCTGCGGAAGTTTCTCCCGTTAATTCGGGACGAACATATCCTAGTCAGGTCGGACAGCACCACTGCGGTCGCGTACATAAATCGCCAAGGCGGCGTACGCTCCCGCCACATGTCACAACTCGCCCGTCGTCTCCTCCTTTGGAGCCAGCACCGACTCAAGTCGCTGCGTGCCACTCACATCCCCGGCAACCTCAATGTGATAGCGGACGCGCTGTCATGACAATGCTTGCCTGGTGGAGAGTGGAGGCTTCACCCCCACTCGGTTCAGCTGATTTGGGAACGGTTCGGCAAGGCCCAGGTAGACCTGTTTGCCTCCCGAGAGACCTCCCACTGCCCGCTCTGGAACGCTTGTTCAGAGGCTCCCCTCGGGGCAGACGCACTGGCACACAGCTGGCCGGTGGGTCTGCGCAAGTACGCATTCCCCCCAGTGAGCCTTCTTGCACAGGTGCTGTGCAAGGTCAGGGAGGACGAGGAGCAAGTCACTCTCGTGGCTCCTTACTGGCCCACCCGGGCCTGGTTCTCGGACCTCGTACTCCTCGCGACAGCCCCTCCCTGGCGAATTCCCCTGAGGAAGGACCTTCTTTCTCAGGGACGGGGCACGCTCTGGCATCCACACCCAGACCTCTGGAACCTCCACGTCTGGCCCCTGGACGGGACGCGGAAGATCTAGCTGGTCTACCACCCACAGTCGTAGCCACGATCAACCAAGCCAGAGCCCCTTCTACCAGGCAACTCTACGCCCTGAAGTGGCGTCTGTTCATCAATTGGTGTTCTTCCTGGGCAGAAGACCCACAGAGGTGCGCAGTTAGGTCGGTGCTCCTGTTCCTACAGGAGAGGTTGGAGGGGAGGCTGTCCCCGTCCACCTTGAAGGTGTAAATACTGTTCGCCAACTCTCATTGGCCTTTTTTCATAGATCAGAGGCAGTATCGGAAGTATGGATACTTTAGTATCGTTCTGCCCATCCCTAATTCGACTGAAAGTCACAAAATGCAAAACAATGCAGGTGCATTTTGAAATGTTTTAACTAATCATCTTGTAATAAATGACACTTCAGTTCTACTTTCTGAGTATGAATTATCATATGCAGTAAAAGACAGCATGTGAAATGCTTGCACTGTAAAAGGTTCTGCCACAAACTCAACTGACTGGCATTTGTCCTGTATGATTTCACATGAGTCCAGGGCCAGCACTGGCCAAATTGTTGCCCTACGCAGAGTTAAAGGTGGAGGGGGTTTCGCGTGATATGAACACGAATCAGTCGTCTGTGTTCCGCAACTGCTTTCGGGTCCTTGAATAACGTATAACGTGCAAGTAAGTGCAGCCGGTGGACTTTCTGGTGCCCTCCTAGGGTAAGATGATGCCATCCTAGGGAGTTGGTGCCCTACGCAGACTGCGTAATCTTCTTATTGGGAGCGGCAGTACTGCTTGAGTCTCTTCAGACCTGGTGGATTTTAGTTGAGAGCTGTGGTGGTTCTGTAGGTGTCTTTGCATAGTGCTTGTTTTTTTTCTTACAGTACTTACACATTGTTCGTGTCTTGTCACATTCTCTGCCGTTTATTGTTTCCACCGGGTACCCAAAATGCTGCCACACAAAATATTTAGCGGGGGCATCTTCTATCCTAATTTCACCCTCAAATTCCGTCATGCTGATATCGCGAGACAGCTTTTCATCTAGACGAGAAATATCGTCACGTTGTAATATCGCGAGATCTCGTGGCACTCAGTTTGTAAAATTAAACTAAAATCGGTCAATGGAAGTCTGTGTTTATTAATGATTAAATAAACAATGTTTTGAAATCAAAGCAAAAAGACTTTATAAAGTTATAGGTGTTATCATGAGACTTGTGTGACCTCCTAACAACTTTGTCTGCAAAAAGTTATATCCAACCTTTAACTCCTGTAATTATCAACATTTTGTAGTCTCATAACAACTTGAAATTATTTGTACAAGATGGCAAAATTGTAACATACATGTAAGATGTACGACTTGGCTTGTATGAAAAGGTCCGACTTTTTTCCCCCTAGAGACAAACCAATCAAAAAAAATATTTTCTAATTGATTCAATACAGACATCACATTTTTTCCTAGCCTCTTATTGAATACTTTATTTTATTAAATGCAATTTTTTTTTCATTATTATTCCATATTTATTTATGCAAAACAAATGACTGATGTATGTCAATAACATGTAATATGCTTCTCTTGTCCCGCTTCAAACATGATGATTAGTTTTTTTCCATAATACACAACAGTTCTTTTCCTATTAAAATAATGGTTAAGTTCAGGGTTTTGGTAAATGGTTCGATTTTAAGGTTTGGGTTAGGTGTTAAACTTAGGTATAATCATAAAAACATCCTTCATTGGGTTTGTTTATTTTTTTTTTTCCATGGGAGTAAAGTTGTTGTTTTTGTACAGGCCAAATTTTACAATTTATTTCGATTTCGCCATCTTGTACTATTATTACAAATTGTTACGAGACAAGGTTTGTCGGTAATAGCAGTGTAACAATGCATCAATCAAATCACCAACAATGCGATGTCATCAATTCTATGAATAAACATTGATGTATATTTTTTTTTAAGATACACCTTTATTTTGACATTCTCATGCCAAACACATCCGTATGCATTTCCGTGTATCATGTGATATTTATCTCGCTTTATAAGCATTAAATATGCTCCTCATGTGGGACATGGATGTGCACAGATTGATAGAATCCTGAAGTTGTGCTCTGCTCTAACCATGCAAATGCATCAACAGAGCTGTGAGCTCCGATGACAGGATAGCTCGGAGCCAATCACAGGCGTGATTAAATCTGGCTTCCCTCGATATCATGTTGCATGCAACCCAGCTGAATTCTACGTGAGAATTTACTATTTTAAAGCACTATGGAGCAATTCAACCATGTCAAATGGCTAAAAAGCCACGATATATCAGAATATGGATACTGGATTTGCAATTTTCAGAGAGCTCAATAAAATATTACAATTAGATTTTAGTTGCATTTGTGATATAATACATGTATTGATTGTAATTGATTATGTAAACTAGGCACATAATATAATTGTATCAATCACAGGCCCCTGAATCAAATCGAATCAAAATCGCGGCAGATTTTGAGGTATCGGCAAACATCAGCAAACATCGGATTGGTGGCTAAGAGAATCGATATAAGATTGTATCGTGATGAAACTTGCGTTTTACATACCTAGTCAGTCATGATAAGAAGTTCATTGAAACAGTAGTCCCATTGCTAAAAGCACCTTATAGCTCAAATAACACAAACTTTTTTAATTAAATAATTAAAGTTCTCTAACAAAAATACAAGCTTCACATTTCTGCTTTGAAATTCTACGGAAAACCTTACACCATACACCACTTCAAGTGTAGGTACAGTAAGTGTGTTACTGTAAGCAAGTGTTTTGTCTTTTTTTTTTCTTTTTTCGACAAACAGAGGGAAGAGTCAAATTTTATCTGTAGTAAATGTGTCATTTGCATTGAACATTGGAGATTTCTATTACATGTATTTATTTCAGATTTTACTGAGATTTAAGGAGCACTTTTATGTCCTTATTTTACATTGTGTCAATGGGAAACGAAAGAGATAGATGTGCATTGCTTTGAAAATGTCAATTTAAAAAATGTCTCTGCAACTATAAGGTCATCTATTGGTACTGCACAGCTGAGCAATCATCTACCCAATGTACTCTAAAGTGCTATTGTGTTTTCTTGACAAAGACTTCAAAGATAAAAGCAAAAGACAAAATAAATATAAGACAGCCAGTAACTGAACAGTTGTTGCAAGGCATGAGTAACATGTTGGTCTAGAGAGGAAAACAGAAAGAAAAAGTGTGTTTTTGCCAGATGATTACAGTGTTAAGTGTGTGGCAATGCTCTTTAAAACTACAAAACTTATCTTCTCCTAAAGTAGTCACAGCCTGATCTGTACTAAGTACTGCATCAAATAAACCAAAACACTGATTGAGTCTTGTATGTGAAAAAGAATGTAACAAAAAAGGAGAAGAGAGAACAAAATAGGTTAGGTCCCTTGTTGAAACATTAACATTCATATATGCTAAAAGAGAAAGCTTTGTGCATTTTGGTTCACTGAATACAAGACTTTTAGGTGGAGAAAAAAAGCAACGATACCTTGCTTAGCATATTTTTATGTATAAATATTCTAAAATTGCCTGTCATGTGTTTTCTACGGTGTGACAGGTGATATGTGATACGTGAGTACAGAAGACAGCTCCTCAGCTGTGTTTGTCAATGATGTCAGATTGTGATTGTTTCACAAGAATGATTTAGCTTAAATAGCACAATGAAAAATGTAATATTTATAGAAATGTTTGTATGAATGTATTGAATATGTTATTGGTCCTATAAATTTTGTGATAGGTAACAACTATTTAGTGTTGTACTTGACATACATCTGATTTTGGTTCAAACCTTATCACAGAGGCAGAGCTACTACCTAGTAAGCAGGTGGAATGATATGGTTATCTCACAAATAGTTTTAATGTTCACGATTATATATATATATATATATATATATATATATATATATATATATATATATATATATATATATATATATATATATATATATATATATATATTTCAGCACCACCCATGCTGAAAGACACATTATTCAGTGGGAGTAGATTTCATAGATCACAATTTGATGGATACATTAAATGGACAATATGTTCTGTTTGAACTTCAAGTACTTTTATGCATTTGTCAGCAAAACAACAAAACAAGATGATTTTCCAGGTATTCCAGTGCTCAAATTTCTAAAAGCTAAATTCAAACACTTTAAGGGTCTTGTGTGAACCTTCTAAATAGTGTATTAAAAAAGCGACAAAGTGATTTTGATGTTTGATAGGTCAATGAACTTATGATCACATGAACAGAAAACTTTGTCAAATTGTGCCACAATATGGTTCGTCATTTATTTAGCTTTGCAATATTTAAAAATGTTATATACAGTATTGTCCCATACCTACTAAGCTGATAAATACTTCTTTGAACACATTTTTGAAATGTTATATATAAATGTTTATTTCCCTATCTGCCACTCACTCGATGTAGGGGTTGCCCCAAACACAGCTGATCTTTGAGAAAAGGCCAATGGGAATTGGTGAGTGGATTTGCATAAAAGGAGCTGGCTCGCAACTACTCATTCAGATTTTTTCTTGGAGCCAAGCGATGTTGAATCAGCGAGTTTCATTGCCGTTCCATTCACCTCGCGATTTGTATGCTGTTAGATATATGGCACATTACAGCAGTTTCACCCCCTCGTGCACGGCTAGTGCAGAGTACGCCCCTGGGCACCTCAACAGATAATAGAGTATATATTCTGATAACAGAGTATATTTTCCTCTAAAAGAGAGGCACTGACAGAGAGCTTCTTTTTAAAGATGCTTTTCCGTCTGTGTATAGTTCCTGGTTGCGGTCGTTACCTCTACACCTCTGACGGCCACGATCGCTGCCACATGTGTCTGGGCTAAAGCCATGCTGAAACAGTGTATGTGGATGGCTCATGCTCTAACTGCGAGAGCATGCCCATGGCAACGTTGCTGTTTCGGTTTTCATTCTTAAGAATAAAAGCCACTACCTCCACTCCACACCCTGGTCCTTCTACCTACAGGTTTGTGGATGCGATGGTTAGCGCTGGGGGTCGATTTGGGTACCTCTATGGGAGTAGTTCCACCAGGTAATCCCCCTCGAACCGCCCATTACCCAGTATGCTCGTTTGCCATGTTCGAGTTCTGGGATGAGACAGGCAGCTCTCCTCAGGTTGAGTTTAATGTCTCTTTTGGAGCTCGCAACCAGGATGAGCTCTCGATTGCAGCATCAGAGATTGGGCTGATCCAGTCGGACATGGAGGACTCGACTGGGCTCCCACCTTCGGGTGTGGTCACCCAGTCTGAGGCCAACACGGAGCTTGCAGACATACTTGCCTGGGCTGCCACGAGCGTCAGGATTGAGTGGAACCCTCCACCCTGCCCTGAAGGCCAAGCTTTCGCTCACGTTCCATGTCGCAACTCGCCTGCCGTCTCCTTCTCTGGAGTCAGCAGCGACTGAAGTCGTTGCGTGACACTCACATCAACCATGCAGCGGACGCGCTGTCATGGCAGGTTACGCTCAGGGGAGAGTGGAGACTCCACCCCCAGGTGGCCCAGCTGATTTGGAGTAGATTCTGCAAAGCACAGGTAGACATGTTTGCTTCCTGGGAATCCTCACACTGCCCACTCTGGTATTCCCTGGCCGAGGCTCCCCTCTGCACAGATACGCTAGTACACAGCTGGCCCCAGGGGCCGCACAAGTATGCGTTTCCTGCTTGCACAGACTTTGTGCAAGGTCAGGGAGGAAAAGGTGCCCTAATAGCCCCACCACCCTTGGTTCTCAGAGCTAATATTCCTTGTGACAAACCCTCCCTGGTAAGTTCCCTCTCTCAGGGATGGCGCACCATCTGGCACCCATGACCAGACCTCTGGTGTCTCCATGTCTGACCCCTGGATAGGATGCAGTGGCCTACCACCAGTGACGGTAGACACAATCACTCAGGCCAGGGCTCCCGCTATGAGGTGCATGTAAATTTGTGTTCTTCCCAAGGTGAAGACCACCAGAGAAGTGCAGTTGGGTCAGTGCTTTCCAGTTTGGAGTTTGGAGGTGTGGATGTCCCCCTCCACCTTGAAGGTGTATGTGGGCCTTTGGGACTATGAGCACACTCCACTAGGAGTGTGGCGGCCTCCTGGGCCTTGAACAACAGCACTTCTCTAGCAGACATCTGTAGAGTTCAAGAGATGATAAATCCTGGATATTTTTCCTCCTCAGCCCTGTGGCAGGAGAATTTTAATACCGGCTCTGTACGTGTGCTCGTATGCCCTGTACTGGGGTAGGTGCTCAACATGTGCTGGTTACCTGTGGGTAACCCTGTGTGATGTATTTTCTGCTGTACGGTTTCCCTGTTGGTAAATCTGCGATTTCCTTGGGCGGAGCTCCCTCTGCCACTGGTCAATGTGTTTGTAGAGCTCCTCCCCTCCGGGTAGGAACTACCGCAGGACTTCCTCCACATGCGACAATGCTCAGCTAGCCGCTAAAATGCCCATGACCCTGTCTCGGCTCCTCAGCACAAAACCTGAATGAGTGGTTGTGAGCCAGCTCAATTATAACCATATGTCCGGGTGATTGGCATGTAAATTCCACTCTCCAATTCCTTTTGGCCTTTTCTCAAAGATCAGAAGTGTTTGGGGCTCCCAAGAGTGACCCCTAATGTCACTACATCAACACAATGTCTCGTTCCTCCATCAGGGAACGGAGGTTACAACAGAGTTCATCATTCTCTGCACCTCCACTGATATGTGTCACACTATGAAAACCTCTCATCAACAGTGTGTATTTTACTGCTTTTAAATAATCTGTGTACATACGCATAATCATGCTGTAGTCATGTTCTCTTGAGGGAAGCTAAAGGCCACAAGTGTATCAGACTGGAACTTTGAAGTCTAGAATCAGGGTTCCAACAATTTTTAATGTAAGAAATAAATTTTTGATCTGAAATTCAGCACTTGGAATGTAAAGTTACATAGAAACTTAATGAGCTCATTTCAACGATGGGCTGGAAGGGCAAGAGAGAATCTGGGGCAGAAGAAATGAGCCAGTCAGCCTGTGATCCTAAATTCACATCTGCCTTTCAAATGAAGAGGAAGTCATAGTTTGAAGAGCTTCAGATAAGGACATAATTACTCGATTTCGAGACTGAATAATTGTGAGCTCTCATCAAGTGTGCAAAGTACTTCTCCTGACTACATTTATTCTAATGCATGTTAACACAGAAAGAAAAATTCAAACAGTGTGGGAAGTGTGTAAATGCTCCTCCAGGTGATGCCTTGGTTCAAGCTTCATCGCCAGGTATTACTTTAGGCCTACACAGACGTTTACCTTTCACCTGTGTACCTGCATTTCTGATCCGACATAAGGATTTTAATAGTTTTGATTCTGATTCCTTTAACTGAGTAAGTCAAGAGCCGTTCTGACCAACTCAGTGAGTGAGATTGAAACTGATTAATTACAAAGAACTGGCTCATAAAAGTCTTTTGTTGACTAATCTAACTACATAGGTCTCGCTGTATGTTTAGTGTTGGAATGTCACGAAAATCATTCCGTTCCAGTGTTTGAAATATTAATAAATAAATCATATAAAAGTTCTTCATTCCCAACCCTATTGCTCAAGATTTTAAAAATTAACAAAATGGGGTCTGCTAGTAAAAATGTATCTTTACATGTATCTCTATATCTTTACCTCAAATCATCTGTGTCAATTTATAGATTTGTGAAAACATACTCATCTGCTGTAGTGTGGTAAAAGTTCAGTTTTGTCAAATTGAAGAATGTGACAGACCTTTAACCACCACAGGAAGCTGACAGTCTTGTTTTTGGCCTGAAAATGGATTAATGTTTACCACAGGACTGAGGCACCACATGCAAGACCAACTAAGGCCATATTGTGACATGGGAACCCCAATAAAAAAAAGAAAGAAAGAAAAGATGTTAAGAGCCAGGGGAATTTGCATTTTGGAAGGTGCTGAATGAAAGTATTTGTTCCTCCTGCACCTCCGTGAAAGACTCTGTTAAGATGTAGAAGGTTTATAGATTCTTCTGTCCTGCTCATATTCAGAAACTCAGGGTTATGAGTTGAGTCAATTGAAAATTGTTGTAAGTTTGCCTTGGTGATGCTTTAAAAATAGAGGCAGTAAATTAGGCATTGAGGTTCTTTCTTGCTTTTCTCCCATATTAGTTCATCAGTCAGTTACGTTCTCTGGCAAATCGATTGAGGTTTCCTAGAAACGGGGGCTTTATCTTTCAATTATAAGGGGAAAATCACAGGCGAAAAGCACAAACACTTCCTGGACGTTTATGTGAATGCAAATGTCAGGTTTTTTTCATCTTGTTCTTCATAGAGAGAAGTCTGAGGTTCACAAGGTGGCAGTATTTTGAAATCCACTTAAATGCCAGTTAATATGCCCATTAGTATAAAAAGCAAGTGAAATTGGATTGTAACTGACGTATTTAGGAAAAAGGTTAGGAAAGGAATTATTTGCTGTCTATCCTACCTGGCCTCATAGACAGGGGCATATTTAGTGATTTGGGGGCCCTAGGCAAATAAAGGAATGGGACTCTCTTCACTGTTATTATTTTATTATATATTGTGGTATGCCATTAAAAAAAAAAGTAGTAGCTCATTCAAATAATCACACAATTTTATTCTTTAATTTATTTCAATGCCATTAAGTTGGCAAGATTTGGCAAATCTAATAAAATAGTTTTAGACAAGTTCTTTCTCGGTAATAATTGTAGCAGCCTAAATTTTAAACAAAACTTTGTTTTCAGATGAACCGAACTACCAGATGAATCTGTCTCTGTTTCACAAATGTTGTCTATAGCAGATAGCCAATCAGAATGTATGAACTTTTACGGGAGAGCTATAACTATTTATAACTATTAATATTAATGTTAAGATAAATTATTTCAATTTCTAAAACTCCAACACACCACAAAATATTTAAGTCTAGTATCTTATTCCCTGATTTGTCATTAAAACACTAATACTTTATTTTTAGTTTTTATTAACATTGTGGTGATTTATAAATAGACCACTATTCTGAATAGGCTAGAGGAACTCATCCCACTAAAGAAAAATGCTGACTCCATTGTTTCCCAGTCACAAGCTCACCATTACTAAAACTCTAGACATTCACAGACTTTCAGGGTAAACAAATAATAATACCTCAGTATTTAAGTGATCACCTTTAAGTTTCTGCCACACATTTTTTGTGCAGTACATAAAATTGTGGTTTGTGGATCTAGAACTTGGCCTTGTGTCCAGTGCGCTGTGCAGAGGTAACATTACCTCAACCCTGAGGTTTTCCACCTTTGCCTAGTGCCAAGTCCACCCTTGCTCATTGTAACGCAGACTCAGGTTGAGTTGGATCCATATGCGGTTTATTAAACAGGCAGGTTCAAAGTACAGGCAGGCAATGGTCGTATACACAGGGCATCAAGCAGTAAACAAGGCAGGGCAGTAGCAGAGTACGCAGGCAGAGGTTTGGGGCAGGCAGATAATAGCAGTAAACTTATTCCAGGCAGAGAAATCAAAAGACAGGCAGCAAACGATCGTACAGTGGTCAAACAAGGCAGGGTCAAGACACAGGGTAGGCAATGTAACAAGTAATCAAATGCTCAGTAATGTAGCCAGGGCAAACAAGACTTCACAATGAAGAAACAAACAGAACAGAGCTTAAATAGACAGATGAATGGGGAACAGCTGAGAGGTAATCAACCAGGTGAGCGGTCATGGGAAATGTAGTCCAGAGTTAATATTCGGGCGACTGCGGAAGATTGAGGAATCTACACCAGCGTTCGTGACACTCATAGAATCTTTACTATAAGTTTGCTTAATGATATGTGAGTTGCTCGTTGTGTGTATCCTGGCAGTTTCCTAGTGAAATGAACACTAGAGATGCTAAAACAAAGATTACTTATTTCACACAATGATCACACAAATCATGAGTAAAAGGGCAGATTAACAGTTCATAGTTTACTTAAATTTCACCCATTGTATGAAACATTTTTTATTATTCATACAATGCTATTGGACATCTAAGCACTTTAACAATAGTACATGTTAACGTTTGCATTACATAACCAAGTACTTTTATAAGCTTGTTAAAATATAGTAAAATTGATAAAGCACTACACTTTCGAAGCAAATGACCTGAAGAACGTAGGGTACAACAGGTCTAAAGGCTCCGCGGGGTAAAAGGCTCAATTGATTTTATTTTGTCCCAAAACACTAAATAGCAACAAAACTACCACAGCACTTTCCTAAACACCTGTTTTTCTGCAAAATTTTCCTGATCCATGAGATATTTGCATGTGGTGTCTAAAGGTTGATTTTTAGGCAATTTTATCACATTTTAAATATTTTTTTAAATGTTGCAAATTGATGTCAAATTTTTAATAATTTTTATTTTTTAAGGTCTTTAATCAAACATTTTTCAATAACTTTCAAATAAGTGAAAATGTAGTATAGCTCTTAAGTCCATTAAATTGTATTAATATATTGTGATCATTGAAAAGCCATTGCAAATTATTGAAAACTATTTCAATAAAAACTCTGACTTCCTGTTCTGGTTGCTGCCAGCACGCTGCACGAGTCTGTGCTTGTAGCTTGCTAGCCTGCTTAACATTGCTTTTTCTTCTTATACGTTCTTTATATTATCCTTTAACATTTTACCACGTGCTTAGTTTTTTACGCTTTCTACTGTTTCAACTGCATGTATTTTACCTTGAGCACTCGTTTTCTCTCTTTTTTATTTTCTTTTTTCCCGCTTGTCTACATCACGCATCTCGACTGTGTGCATTTGTTTTCTTCTCTGTGTTTTACTCGGATTGTTGCATCAACCTCAAACCTATGCTGATCAGAAAAAACATTGAACCACATTGATCTCAATCCCTCACTGCTCAAGGACAACCATAACAACAACAACAACATGATTTTCATGTAATAAATGTAAGGAATTAGTCAGGTTGACGGAGAAGGTTAATGAGTTAGAGAACTGAGACTTGTCCTCTGCCACCCGGATTGAGGTGAGTAACCACGCCATCACGAGTGGGAATTGGGCATTCCAAATTGGGAGAAAAAGGGGTAAAAAATATATTTTTAAGTGCTGTCTAATGCTAAATGTAGATTTTCTAAAATTGTTATTCATGTTGGCACTAACGATGTCCAGCTTTGCCAGTCGGAGATCACTAGAGATAATGTTAAATAGGTGTGTGAACTTGCAAAAACAATGTCAGACACTATAATATGCTCTGGCCCCCTCCCTGCTTGCCGTGGTGATGAGGTTTATAGTAGATTATTGTCACTGAACAGCTGGATGCCTGAGTGGTGTCCAGAAATTAGCATAGGATTTATAGACCATTGGAAGAGTTTTGAATAGAGCAGCTCAGAAAATGGAGCATAACTGTAAGAGCATAACTGTAAGAATACAAAATTAGAGGTATTTCGCAGTTCATGGAAGGTTAATGTCTGTAGCTACAGACAGGCACTAAAAGCTGCCAGGTCAGCATATTTTAGAAAACTCATAGAAAATAACCACAACTATCCTAGGTGTTAATTCAGTATTATGGCTAAATTGTTTAGGAATAAAGCCTCGACTGATCCAGATATTGCGTCGCAGCACAATAACAATGACTTCCTGAGGAAAGCTATCGTGGGCAAAGCTTTCCAATATCGGAAGAATTTCCCAATTCTTCCATTAGGCCTAGCCTTATCACCTAGTACTCACCTAGTACTCACCTATCATGTAGTACTGGCTCCATTACGACTCCGGGGCATCTGCATTTTGAATTACATAGACGACTAGCTGATTCTAGCATAGTCACGAGAACTGGCATTACAGCACAGGAATATTGTCTTAGTTCACCTGGTTGCTTTGGTGTTGAAAGTCAATGGCAAGAAAATCAATTTTCACTGATATATAAAAATTATCACAAATACAATTTTAATTATGCAATCAACAATCACAGAACCTCAGAAAACAGTGTCTCGTAATTATCTTAAAGAGAAACTTCAATCCTTTGCTGGCATAGGTCATGAAGAGCCAACGAAAATTATACAAAAATCAAAAGTCACAACATGAATGTTAGATCCAAAACCAACTAGGCTCTTAAAAGAGGTATCCCTGTAATCTCAGAATCTCTTCTTAATATTATTAACTCCTTGCTATCCTTAGGACATGTCCCAAGAAACTTTAAAATGGCAGTTATCAAACCACTAATTAAGAAGCCACAGCTTGATGCTGGAGAATTAACTAATTATAGACCAATTTCAAATCTCCCATTTATGTCAAAAATACTAGAAAAGGTAGTGTCCTCCCAACTATATTCACTTAGAGAAATAGTATATATTAACAATGTAAATCCTGACTGAAATTGTTAATATATACTATTTCTCTAAGTAACCCCATTTATTGGCATAAGTTCTTCTAGTAGAAGGAGCCCTAGCACTCAGAATGTTCTCCATGAATTCAGGTGAAAACCCAGTGTACCTCAGTTGGTACCCTTCAGGAGCCAAACATGAATGTTCCACAACTCAGGCCGGGGATTAAATATTGTCCCCTGAGCTTGAGACAGAAGGTCCCTCCTTACCAGTATCACACAAGGTGGACTGTCTGGGAGAGCTATTATCTCCGAGAACCATATTCGTTTGTCTGTTTTGGGCCATGTATGTGCCATTGCGTCCAGACCCGGGGGGGCTGGATAACTCAGAGAGAAGTAGAGGGGACATTGCGCTGTCTGTTAGGAGGCGAAAAGGTCTACTTCTGCTTCATAGGTTTCATTGATTTAAAACTGAATAATGAAAATGTTTTATCAGCTTTTATGTTGTTATTTGCTTTTATCATACGTTTATGATGTTTTTTATGTTTTACTATTTTGGTACATTTAAATAAATATAAAATGTAATTTTACCTCAGTTATTTTATTATTGCTTTATACTTTTTTTTTAGGAACTTGCAAACCTCTGGTCACTGTATACTTTTGATGCAAAAAAATACAAAAATAATAAAAAGAAAATTCACATAATAAAATAAGTCATATGGGGTTTGAAATTCATGAGGGTAATAAATGAAGGCAGAATTTTTATTTGGATCAACTGAAAATTTTGTAAAAAAAAAAAAAATCTACAAAACACTGTTTTTAGTGTGCTCTGTTTGAAGCTGCACTGCTCCCTGAAAAAAAGTCACACATGATGTAATTTACATGCTGATGAATATACTCCATATGACATGCAACACATTCCCAGTATCCTCTGCTTCCACACCAAATAAAAGTGCCCCACCACACGGTTCTTTTTAAAGGATTCAATCCAAATATCTATTAGAAGCTTGAAAACAGGAAGAGCAGAAATCCTGACAGTGTTTGGCACTAATGAAGGTTGCTATTGACCTGGGAACCCACGCTGTGTAACTCAGCAGGACAGTTTGCTCACTGAGGAGCCATGCTAAACCCTTTATCGCCCACAGCTTTCATCCTAAAACATTCAAAGTTTAAAGTCAGAAAATCTGTCATGCTGATGCAAAAAAAAAGCTCTGCACTAGTAACTCAAGTGATAATGGCAGGAAAGGTTAGAGATCCACCTGAATTTACATTTGTGAGGATGCTTTTATTTGCATCATTATGTGTTTGATGACAACCCACAAATCTTAAATGAGGTTAGTGGGAGAGATCAGAATGATTGGGATGCCTACGGACTACTTACTCACTCCAGTGTTGGAGAGTAACTAACTAAAATTGGCATCACTAATAACTGAAAGGGATACTTCAACTAACATTTTTAATTCTCTCATCTTTCACTAACCTACATGTTGTTCCAAACTTTATATTCCAAACCTGTATGACTTTCTTTCACTGAATACAAAAGGAGGTTTTTGTCAGAATGTTAGTCACCATTCACTTTCATAGCATCTTTTTTCCCCTTGTTTTTGTCACAGGTTTGGGCACACCGCTTTATGGGCAAAGTAAACTGACAATAATAATAAAACTTATCAATATTAATAATCAATAATACTTGATTAACTTATAATCTAATATGCACTTAAAAACTGTCCTCTCTCTCATATGTAGTATTCAGAGGTCTGATTTATTTTATTGAATTGGCTTGGGTTGGGGGAACTATTATTCGAGTCACTACATGGAATTTTAATATTTTTCTGTAGCAAAAGATTTAGTTAAATGCAGCTTTTCATTATTTTTTATATAAAAAATATCAATTAAAACTACAGTTTCAAAGCAGCTTTCCTAACACTGATTCACTCATCCAAATTCCAGGGAGAGGAGCAGATCAGTTTAATTCTGGAAATGTTCCAGTTGACATGGTAGGGCCTTTGCCCTTTAGATAAGCAGATTACATAATGATACAGTGGTCTAGTGGTTTTATTTAGCCAGAGCTGAGCCATTTAAAGGCAAGAAAGGAAATTTCTATTTGGACAACATTGTGCTCAAATTTGTATATCTTCCCATCCCAGACAGTTGTATGAAATAAAAGAAAGACAGATTTACCCTTGAGGTATGATATTTTTTTTTTTTTTCACACACAGTGGGTTTGAGTTGCATTTCCGTTAAAATGTTTTGGCCTACCAGTTAGTCAAGTGTGATCCATTAAATGTTTTATTTTGCAGGTGATTTTTTTACTTTTTTTTCATATTAAATATTTTTTCCTATCACATTTTAATATCCAGATATTAGAAGTCATCAATGTGTTGGTTGATTCCCACAAAAGTGTAAACATTGTGGCTCTGTGGCACTTTTAACATTATTTTTGTTTGTTTCAGCATCCCGACCAGCTCCAAACAGTAACATTGGCTCAAACAAAGTGTTTGGGGTACAGATCTGACAAACTTCGACTTAAAATGCTCCATATACATATAATTTTCATTCAAGTGTATGTCCAGGAGGAGAATGATTTGATAAATGAGAGACAACAACAAGAAATGACAGAGACAAATTAGTAATACTCCTCTGTTGGTAAAATCAATGGGGCATCAATGGGTTGAAACCACAGAGAGGCATTACGTATCTGATAAGATGACACACTAGCAATGAATCAAAGGAAGGGATTGCCCTTAAAGCTGCTTGTTGATTAGAAAATATAAATAAAAACTGATTAGTGACAATGAGCTGCCAAAGGATAAATATAATAGATGCCTCCCAGCCTGAGTTAAAAGAATAGTATGCTAAAAAAAATGAAAATTCTGACATCATATACTTACTCTCCTGTCATTCCAAACCTGCATGTTGTTACTTTTTCCATGAAACACACAAAAAGATACATTTTGCTGCACTCTTTTAGTTCACAGTTTATACTTGTTTTATTTATAGTTTGGCACAAGCCTCTGCTGACAGTACAACCATCAGAATGCTTCAGGTGCACAAATGTGATCGGAAATAAAACACCCAATAAACACGGTTATCTCAAATAACCGCAGTTAGATCAGATAACCGTGATCAAACAGTTATTTAATAATCGTGACAGGCCAAGGGTGAGTAAATTATTTTACTTTTTTTAAGTGGACTGTCCTTTTAAAAGAACAGAATCCAACTAAGAGAGGAGACATGAAGAACAAAAAATATATTATGAGCTAAGACATGAAACAACCAAAGGAAATACCCTCTCAATGTCTGGCATGTTTTGTGCAATATGGCTGCTTGAATCGATCATCCATATCCAACATCAGTGTCTTGACAAGGACTACAGTCAACTGCATTGCTAAATGCAGGACAGACCAAAGCTCCCTCATCTTTTCTAAAGCTGCAAGTGTATCAAAATCTCATTGATTATGTGGAATTCAACTGAATGGGGGAGGGTAGAACCAGGGACCAATGTGAATGCTTCAAACACACTACTTGTTTGCTGACATTTAAAACCAATAAACACCTCACTGAGACCTTTGAAACTGTGCTCTGTAACAAGCAATGCTAGTGGGACATGTGTGACTGGGCCTGTGTGTAAGAAATCACTCTGAGAGCAGGTGGATGGTCACTCAAGGCTTTCTCTTTTATTGGACCTGGAACAAACAACCAAAGGCTGGTAATACAGTGGCCCATTGTTGCTCTGTCATCAACAGCGAAAGATTTGAGGCTCTGCTCCTCATCATACAGCTTTAAATTTTGAGTGGTCAGAAATACACAAATAAAATAAGCATTTAAAAATAAAATACAAAAATGTGCATCTTTAATTTCCTCATTACTATTATAGCAACATAGAAACATTATAATACAAGGCATCAAAACACAGTGAATGACCATCATTTTATAAGTAATATTTGTATAAAAGGAATATAGAAAAGCAGGAAAATACAACCCTGTGACTGAAATGACGCAGTCATGCAGCACAGCACGTGTGAGCAAACTATATGTGCTAGTTAGCTCTATCCCAATTAAATTTGGAATTTCTAACACACAGAATATATATACAACTTCATAAAAAACACATACCTGGGACAAACAACCAAAGGCTGGTAAAACACAGTGGCTCAATGTTGCTTGTCATCTTTAAAATTAAATAAACACACTTTCAGTTCACAAATAAGTTACACACATTCACAGTCTTGGATTTATCTCTACTATGTAACCTATCCAAATACATGCAAATATGCTGCCGCAACAACCAATGGCGAGATGTCCCAATCTTAGCATGAATTTAAGTCATTTGAACACTGTTACACATGCACAAATAACATTTTGGTTAATGGAGTTGATTAACGCATTTTGTCATCTTAATGTATTGATTTCAATAGCATCGTCAACAGCATGATAAATGTTGATAGCACATTTGCTTCTCTATATTAATGCCATTTTGTGAGCATCCAGCATCTTTAATTCTCAACTATTGTCAGCACTGACTACTGGAGGATGAAAGCATGTTTCAGAGTAATTAGGAGTCAAGGGGAAAGCGAAACCAGTTCTCTCGAAATAATGCCCTTCCCCCTTCTCAAACACTGCCTATGTTGGCTACCCATCCTCCCTTGTCCAAATGCCTAATATTGTGAACGGTAAACAAAACCATCCCCTCTCCCCACCATAAATGATGATAAATGAAGACTAAAACCCCTATTAGATGGCTGGGTTGAGAAGAAAGCCATACCATAAGCATGGTTCATTCTCATCGTTGTTTCTCAATACTACCAATAGCTTAAGGGATAATGCAACCAATGGGCAATAATTCATGGTGGCCGTGTGTACTCTTTGGACTCAAATCAGCCAGATGAAACTGCAGAGCTTGCAGAAAGGACACAATATGGTCTCTCAACCTTTGGTGTGAAATGGTGGCATTTTAATGATGATGACTGTAGAGTTTCTCCATTGAGGTAGCCATGGGATTGCATCCCCCCACTCATAGCTAGCAAGGTTGCTGATTTTGCTGTCTGTCTTAATTCAAGCTTCAAGCATGCAGGGAAAGAGCCAAATGTTCCTGTATATCTGTGATGCAGCATGCATCGGGATGCTCTCTTCCCCCACTTTGAATCCATGTTCAGCTAGTATTGATTGTGATCTAGTTTTTGTGTCATGCAAGACAGATTTTATCCCTTTGGTCAGTGGTGCACTTTAAATGAAAAAGTAATCTTCCCGTTTTCGAAGGGAACATTGATTAGACCAGTTAATTGTTCACTCTTTCAATGCTTAACTCATTAGTTGATGCATTAAGATCTCTAGCAAATATTAAGTTTTAAATTGAATGATTATGAGCAGAAAAATAGATTGAACATGCCGTTTTAAACTATAAAGATGAAGGTACTGCCATTGCATTGAAATGGGCTGGGCAATATAGCTAAAAACATTTATCTTTAACAGCATTTTGATGATATTTGAAAAACTAAATATACTGTACTATATATACAACAATCAGCCATAACATTAAAACCACCTGCCTAATATTGTGTAGTTCCCCTCGTGCCGCCAAAACAGCGCCATCTGAGTAACCGTTGACTTTGTCAGTTCAAACCAGTTTGGCCATTATCTGTTGACCACTCTCATCAACACTGCATTTCCACCCACAGAACTACCATTCACTGGATTTTTATTTGTATTTTTTTTTTACACCATTCTGAGTAAATTCTGGAAACTGTTGAGCGTGAAAATCCCAGACAGGTTGATTTAAGTATTTCTGTAACTGCCGATCTTCTGGGATTTACATACACAACAGTTATTTTTTTTACATTATGCCACAATATATGCCAATATTGTTGACTGAGCTTCACTTGTATCTACCCCGGAATATAATTTTTAAAGACATTGCGATTTTTACAATGCATGTGAATTCACTATGCTTAATTTTTACTTCACCAACAACATGATCACAAAAACACTGTGAATATTCAATATATTGCACAGTGTGAGTTGCAACCATCTTTTCTCAGAATCAGTGCTTTTCCCTATTTTTCCTAAAGATATCATTGTTTCATGAAGTCATGCAGCATCTTGCCAGCTGCATGCACAAATTGCATTTGCTTTGCAGATCCTTTAATATGTGTCTAAATAAAAGAATAAAAGGAGGAGGGGTTTTCATTTCAGGCACTGTGGAGAGCAATCATCCCAAAGCCAGGGACCTTTATGAATTCCCAGCATCTCTTCACACCAGCTGTCCTCCATTGATAATGGCAGGTAGACAATCCTCTTTCAAAATGTTATCTTTACCCTCACAGTCTTTACAGGGTGAACAAGACCAAGTGGACAAATATTCCTTAAATAAAAACATGGAATGAAAATAAAATATATATATTGCCATTTATGAACAGCCCCCTTTCTTTGTTCTAAACTGCTAGTAGATTTGACAAAAAAAAAAATCAATGTTCAATGCCAAATCTCCTGCAGAATCAGAACAGAAACAACCATTTCAATTTGGAACTGTGTATGTGAACTCAGGGTTTATATGGTTCAGAGCACAGAAGTGGATGGAATGATAACCTGAACACTGAGGTCTTCACCCTCTCCCAGCCAAGCCAAGCTGGTGCTGAATTGGTTTTGCTGGTCAGCCAGCTGGTCTCCAAGCCTGATCAGCTGACAAGTACCCAAAACCTCTTCAAAACCAGCAAACAGACCAATAAACCATCTTAAAAATAAAATGTTTATAAATTGTATTTATTACATGTATTTAATCAGCAAGGTATTCTGAAATGCAAGGTGGTTTAAAATGATCTAGCAAATGTCAGAGCCAAGTTGGTCTTCAGCTGGTCTAGCTAGTTTCCTAGCCTGGCCAAGCTGGTGCAGTGCCCAAAACCCCCCTAAAACCAGCAAATATATAGCGGCAATCAACTGAGACTAAGCAGAGAGACCAGCAAGTCATCTAATGCCTTATACACACTACACGTATTTCAAAGATGTCGGATCATGGTACCATTCATATTACACATCTGTCTGTCTTGTCATGGAAGACGTAGCGTTTTCAAATTACACAATGAATCGCTGATAGGGGTGAACACATTACAAATCAATTATAATGTACATTACAAATATATAGCAGCAATCAACTGAGACTAGGCAGAGAGACCAGCAAGTCATCTAATGCCTTATACACACTACACGTATTTCAAAGATGTCGGATCATGGTACCATTCATATTACACATCTGTCTGTCTTGTCATGGAAGACGTAGCGTTTTCAAATTACACAATGAATCGCTGATAGGGGTGAACACATTACAAGCCATTTCACTATTGACCAATCCCCAACGACTCTGCCTGAACTCCAAATTATGGTTCACAACAGAGTACACGCGAGAAGTGATACGAGATACGAAAACATATGCATGATCATATGTTATGCATTTTAGAATATGATGTGAATGTTTTTATTCGCCTAAAGGCATCATGTATTTTATTTGTTACAATATGAAAAAGTACCTCCAACAAAAAAATCTACCTATTTGCTTGCCTGACTGTCCAAAAGAATTAACAATTTCTCTCCAACTCTTCTCTTTCTCCACCCAGTTGTGCTACAGTTCAGATGAAACATAAAATTTACACTGGTGCTCCTGCAAATTATGTTCCACAAATTTTTCCTCAATTTCTTTGGTCCAATGAGACTTTCTTGATACCGTAGCCATGCTAGTTGATGTTCTATCCCAGGTACATTAGGACTCCTCCCACTGAAACTTCCCGTGCCCCGTTTCTTGCTCTCTCATTGGCTGTAGGTCAATGCTGAAGTTGTTTTCGGTCAAAACGTATTTCACATTGCGCAATTTGACAGGTCCAGATATTTAACATTCTAGATGTCTCGCTGATATCAGAGACACGTCGGCACTGCTCTCAAATTGTGCCTTTGATAATTCATACATTGCGATCATCGCTCATGGGAGCCAGCTCAGATTTGCCTATGATTTCGGGCTTTTGTCTGCAATCTCCACATTTAATTTAAGCAGGTTAAATTCTGAAATACTAAATTTGGCCAAACTGCATGCCATAAACTCCTTGTATCTTAAAAAAATGTGGTTTGCTCTTCAAATGGGTGGTATAGATTTTACTGTTCTAGCATGAATGATATATGTCGAGTTAAGTCTCATGCACTGCTAGGTGTGGTTTTGCTCACTGTATGTCATCCACACTTCAGAGCACAAAAGCAATATGGTGACGTGACTCCACTGCTAATGCTAAATTACTCACAGCAGTATCCAACAACAAGGCTCCTTCCATTCACTTTTATTTATTCTGCAGTCAGAATTAAAGGGGCCATCATATGGGTCACAGCCCATATAACTATGTATTAGTAAATGCTTTATGCATCATTAGAGAGCATAATTTCTAAAGTATTAAAACACCAATCGGGCAGAACAACATAAACACAATCAGAGGTGATTTGTTATGGAACAGTGTTTTCATACTTTACTTAACTTGTTAACCACACATTCATAACATGTATTTTCTGTGAAAAAAAATATATTTGGCAGTGATTTTCATCAAAACATTGAATAGATTGTTACGCCTCTGAAAATACTTTTTCAGCTGACATGACCAACTTGGCCCCATTTTGGAATGTAGTTCCTCACTATCTAATCAATTCTCGTTGATTTTTTTTTTCATGTTGTTGAATATCCTGTTGCAATAAATAACACACTCAGAGAATATTGAAGTTCTTTGCAATGATGGGAAGCCTTTGTTAGAAACCAAGTAGAAGTACATCTTCACATTAGTCTGGTCGAGAATGTTACTAACAAGACTAAAACAGAGTAGCTTCTGTGTGAAGGCACAATTAATATAAAAGGGCTCTTTGGTCCAGCAAAGGATGTCCATGTCAAGAGAGAGGAATGTTGAGCACTTGAATCTGAATGAAGAAAAGCTTGCCCGAGTGCCCTTTTTACAGTGGCATAAAAGAGTAAGTAGAATGTGAGTTTTTAATGGATGAGCTGGCACACCATAGCCCAATGCCTCACATCAGATGTGAAGGAGGGGGACAAAGGAGTGGGTTATTTTTCAGTCTTTGTCTAAACAGAAAGTGACATTATTTATGGTGTCATTGTGTGATGGTAATGACATTAGATACACTGTAAATTATTTTTTGTTTTTTTGACAGTATTATTACTGTATTTCCTACTACAACTTACTGTAGATACTGTTTACAGTATGTTGCTCTCAATTTTGCTGCTTTTACAGTATAATTGTTGTATTTTCAACCATGCCTTACTGTAAAATCTGTTTACAGTATGTTACTGTCAAACTGAGCACTATTTTTTAGGCAAAAGATGAGCAGGAAATGAATTACAGTAATGTACTGTTAAATTACATGAGAACAGGCCCAAACTCAAAGCTGTACATTCATAATTTAGAGGGGAAATGTGTGGTATTATTCAGTTATCTGTTATCAAAAAAGATGAAACCCAGTAGAGGTCTCTGCACTGGACTTATTCTCATAAAACAATCACATAAAAAGTAGAACTGTTTAGGACTGCATCTGGAACCTATGAACGTTGAGCCTGCACTCGATCCTCGTCACTTCAACCTAGAGGAAAAGAAGTAAAGTGATCTCTTTTCGATTGAACCTGGTGAGTGCCACATATTGCACAAAACAACTTTTAGCAGTTTATAATAACTTTTTCAAATGTTCATAATTTGACAATGAATATCTGCATGTAATTTTTGACAAGTAGTTTTGTAACAATAAAGTTTACGTTCTCAAACAGATACAAGTAGCCTATTATTTATAATGGCCATTCTGTTTAGTATTGAACAAATGTTGTTTTTACACCGGTTGAATGTGCGCAACTCATTGGACACTCCATTATTTATTTATTTGATTTGATTTGATGTGCTGCGGAATTATACCGGCCACTATATTTGACCCATCAATCTAAAATAAAGTTATGTTATGTAAATATTTTGCTTTGCATTTTATTCGATATGTATGTAAGTACATAATATCAGTTCTTTCTGAATGATGCACAACCTTGGTTGTTGAGAGTGTATTCTCTCCCTTGTAGCTTAAATGTCATGTTGATATAAAAACAATACTGAAGTTACATGATATGAATTGATTTTTGTATTTTGTTCTTTAGTTCTTGACAGGCAAATAATTGGAGAGTGTTCTTTAAGTCATTTGGTGAACTTAATACTGTAGATTTTGAATGGACTTTTATGTGTGTAGTCATATTTTACCTTTATGAGCAATATTTATGTGATATTTGAGTTGTTAACTTGTAATAAATGTTCTGTTTGCAAAAAGGCCTAATTTGTTTCATTCTCCTTTTGAACTTATAATAGATAGAAGCTAGTTAATCTAACTATTGTTAGTTCTACGGTATGGACATTGCAATTTAATATACAACTTACAAACAACTACCATGATTCAATTTACAGCACATACTGTAAATCATTATACAGTATACTGTAAACTACTGTAGATAGTTTTACAGTAATTTTTCTGTGGTATGGAATACAACAGCTTGCTGGCTATTTGTTGTCAGTAAGTTACTGTTGATTTTACTTTAAAGTTTTGACCAGTGGAAGATGAACAAGAGTATGAGCCCTGATCTCCTTTCTTTCTCCACTTCCACAACCTACCTATCTGTTTCCTCATCTCTTTCTTTCCCTTGATGGGTGATCACTTCAGGAATACTAGCCCATTCTGATAACCAGAGTTTTAACAGGTAACTATTATGTCCAGGTCACATTTCTCCCTTAACTGTCATATACTGTATATGATATACTTATATACTGTATTTCTCCCTTAATTGTCATATAGAGTGTACTGTATACACTGGTGGCCAAAGTTTGGAATAATGTACTGATTTTACTCTTATGAAAAGAAATCTGCACTTTTGTTCACCAAAGTGGCATTCAACTGATCACAATTCATAGTCAGGACATTAATAATGTGAAAAATTACTATAAAAAATAAATAAATACAGAACTTAAACTACTTCAAAGAGTTCTTATCTAAAACTCCACCATGTGCAGCAATGGCCGCATTGCAGAGCTTTGGCATTCTAGGTGTCAGTTTGTCCAGATTCTCAGGTGACATTTCACCCCATGCTTCCTGTAGCACTTGCCATAGATGTGGCTGTCATGTCGAGCACTTCTCACGCACCTTACAGTCTAGCTGATCCTAAAAAAGCTCAATGGGTTAATGGGTCCATAACACTCTTTTTTTCTGTTGTCCAATGTCTGTTTTTCTTTGCCCACTCTAACCTTTGCTTTTTGTTTTTCTGTTTCAAAAGTGGCTTTTTCTTTACGATTCTTCCCATAAGGACTGCACCCTTGAGTCTTCTCTTTACTGTTGTACATGAACTGGTGTTGAGCAGGTAGAATTCAATTTGAGGCATCTATTTCTCAAACTAGCGTCACTGATTTACTTATCCTCTTGTTTAGTTGTATCTGGTCCTTCCACATCTCTCTCTGTCCTTGTTAGAGCCAGTTGTCCTTTGTCTTCGAAGACTGTAGTGTACTGTAGTGAATCCAAATAGCTTTCAGCAGTGTTTGATATAATGGCAAGTTATTTTGTAGTAACAAATTAGCAATTTAGCATGATTACTTGAGGATAAGGTGTTGGAGTGATGGCTTCTGCATATGGGGCCTGTCTAGATGTATAATCTAGATCTATAAGCTGTATAGGCAATGCACAGCTTAATCAGAGGTCAAAACAACCCTTCAGCAGACAGCACATGAGGATATGTTCTTGCATTCAAAACATTGCTTGTTGGAGAGCTTCATGTACATCATTATGATCAATAATATGCAAATAAACAATACATTGGATTCTAAAGCCACTGTAATGCAGTTCAATGGAAAGGAGAAGGCAAGAACCGGCTTGACAATATAAATAATAGTTTAATGTTAAACTGAACCAAAAAGACACAAACAAAACACGACGGTCAGCCGCCCATAAACTTTCTCACTCCCCGCCCTCAAGCCCTGTCATAGACACTTTTTTAATTGTCTTATCATTGGGAAGAGGCCGGGAAGACACGGCGTCTCGTTCTCTCCATCAGGGAACGGAGGTTACATACGTAACCGAGACGTTCCCCGTCTGTCGCTCACTTCGACGTCGTGTCGAAGAAGCGACACTAGGGGTCCACTTCAAATCACGCTATGCGCTGAGCCATGTACGTGTGCTGCTGACACAGATGCGGGCAGGTATTTCTCGTGCACAAGCGAACAACTGTGTTCAGACTACACGTACTCTTCCCCAATGCTCCAAAAATGTCATCAGAATCCTTTTGGTTACCCTAGAGGGGAACAAGGCGACTAGGGAATGGGCCAAGCCTGGCTGGGCCTCTTTTCTCTCTATGTTTTCTCGGCATAGAGCAAGAGCAGCCGGGGCCCTTACCGCATCGTGGGAAGGGGGTCTTAACCGAATTCCTATTCTTTCAGGGGGAAAAGACCCTGCGGAGGCCACACCGCCCGAAAGGGGAGGTAAAGGTGGCAAAATACATCACATGGCCTCTTCGGTCACATGTGGGAAGAATGACGTGGTGGTAGATCCAGCCTCGAGGAGGGGGGAGTTGCTACAACATGGTGACCGGAGGGTGAAGGACTGCCTAAGGGAGATGCGGGTCAGCTCGTAAGCTGACCGTACCACGGAAGTACACACAGGAGGAGTCTGCATAGGAAGCCTGATCTGTGGAGCACCTATTCCAGTAGGGGTAGCCTGGGGTACCCGTAGTGGACTGGGTCGGCGAGTTCCTCCGCTGAACTGTGGACCCAAGAGGGCTAGGGAGGAATCAAACCAGGAACCTAAAAGGTGTCTCCTGGGAAGAAGGCGCACTGTTTTACCTCGGCAGAAGGAAAGAGCGCTGGACGCAAGCAATTCTCCCAGTCAGACCGTCGACGTGTACCGAGATCTACGGGTTCGAACCTGAGAAAATATGGGACGAGGCTGACTCAACCCTGAGATTGTAAAATCTCGCAAAGGTGTTAGGTGTTGCCCAGCCCGCAGCTCTGCAAATGTCTGCTAGGGAGGTGCCCCTAGCCAGTGCCCATGAGGATACCACACTGCTGGTAGGCTCGAACCCGTAGGGGGGGGTGGCACAGCCTGGGTGTGATAGGCCAACAGAATGGCATCCACCACCCAGTGGGACAGCCTCTGTTTGGAGACAGTGTTCCCTTTCTGCTGTCCCCCAAAGCAGACAAAGAGCTGCTCAAAGCGTCTGAAGCTCTGTGTGTGTTCCAGGTAGGCACGCAAAGCACGTACCGGACACAGCAGAGAGGGGGCTGGGTCTGCCTCCTCCTGGGGCAGCGCTTGCAGGTTCACTACCTGATCTCTGAAGGGCGTGGTAGGAACCTTGGGCACATAGCCTGGTCAATGTCTTAGGATCACATATGTGTCTGCCGGACAGTGTCGTTAGTAGAGAATGCTTGCAGGTCCCCAACCCTCTTGATAGAGGCGAGCGCAATCAGCAGGGCCGTCTTTAGGGAGAGGGCCCTGAGTCCAGCTGATTCTAGCGGCTCGAAGGGGGATCTCTGAAGACCGGCGAGGACCACCGAGAGATCCCAGGAGGGGAACAGGTTTGGCCGGGAGGGATTTAGCCTCCAGGCACCTCTTAGGAACCTGACGATTAAGTCGTGCTTACCCAGGGACTTGTCGTGTACTGAGTCGTGGTGAGCTGCGATAGCAGCAACATACACCTTTAAGGTGGAAGGGGACAGCCTCCCCTCCAACCTCTCCTGTAGGCACAGGAGTACTCACCTAACTGCGCACCTCTATGGGTGTTCTGCCCGGGAAGAACACCAATTCAAGAACAGACGCCATTTCAGGGCGTAGAGTTGCCTGGTAGAAGGGGCTCTGGCTTGGTTTATTGTGGCTGCGACCGTGGGTGGTAGACCAGCTAGATCTTCCGCGTCCCATCCAGGGCCAGACGTGGAGGTTCCAGAGGTCTGGATGCGGATGCCAGAGTGTGCCCCGTCCCTGAGAAAGAAGGTCTTTCCTCAGGGGAATTCGCCAGGGAGGGGTACAAGGTCTGAGAACCAGGCCCGGGTGGGCCAGTAAGGAGCCACAAGAGTGACTTGTTCCTCGTCCTCCCTGACCTTGCACAGCACCTGTGCAAGAAGGCTCACTGGGGGAAATGCGTACTTGCACAGCCCCATTGGCCAGCTGTGTGCCAGTGCATCTGCCCCGAGGAGAGCCTCCGAGCAGGCGTACCAGAGCGAGCAGTGGGAGGTCTCTCAGGAGGCAAACAGGTCTACCTGGGCCTTGCCAAACCGTCCCCAGATCAGCTGAACTGAGTGGGGGTGAAGCCTCCACTCTCCACCAGGCAAGCGTTGTCGTGACAGCGCGTCCGCTATCACATTGAGGTTGCCGGGGATGTGAGTGTCGCGCAGCGACAAAGGAGGAGACAATGGGCGAGTTGTGACATGTGGCGGGAGCGTACGGCTCCTTGGCGATTTATGTACGCCACCGCAGTGGTGCTGTCCGACCTGACCAGGATATGTTTGTCTCGAACTAACGGGAGAAACTTTCTTGGCCGCTGGGGGACGCCCTCGGTGAGCAGATGGGGCAGTGGCCGTGGCGGCAGGTTTGCGGCATGGCAGGATATGTGAGATGGCCTCCGTCTGCTTTTTCACCGCAGAGAACTGCTGGGCAAAGTCCTCGACGGTGTCGCCAAAGAGGCCAAACTAGGGGACAGGGGCATCGAGGAAGCGAGCTTTGTCGGCCTCACGCATCTCGACTAGGTTGAGCCACAGATGACATTCCTGGACCACAAGGGTGGCCATCGCCTGCCCGAGTGCCTGCGCGGTGACCTTCGTGGCTCTGAGGGCGAGGTCGGTCACTAAGCGCAGTTCCTGCAGCACATCGGGGTCAGGGCTACCCACGTGCAGATCCCTGAGTGCCTTGGCCTGGTGGACTTGCAGGATGGGCATAGCGTGCAAGGAGGAAGCGGCCTGTCCCGTGGCACTGTAGGCTTTGGTGTTCAACAAGGATGTCGTCCTACAGGCCTTGGAAGAAAGTATAGGGCGCCTGCGCCAGGTTGTAGGGTTACCGGGACATAGATGGAGCGCACCGGCCCTATCCACCTGGGAAATCGCCGTATACCCGTGGGCCGTTCCGCCATTGAGGGTAGCGAGAGCGGACGAGCAGGGCTTTTGACGAAGGGAATCCATGAAGACGACAGCTCGTCATGCTCTTCCGGGAAAAACCTGACTTGGGGGGGGCATGGCTGTGGTCGGCAGCCAGACCCCAGGAACCAGTCATACAGACGTGACGGGTGTGGGGAGGATGGAGGGTTCCAATCCAACCCCACACTGACGGCGGCCCGGGCAAGCATGTCGGACATCTGCGCATCAGCCTCAGCCTGGGCGTGCTGGCTCGAAGGCGGCAGACCAGGGGAGGCGTTAGCATCAGACGCCGCGCTCTCCGATGGAGCGGCGAGCTCATCCACTTCGAGCTCCAGAGGATAGGCAGACTGGCCCGGAGGCGAGTCGCCGTTGCCTCGAGCACGGACAGGGGGTCAACGAGCGTGTCGGGGATTGCGGGTGGACCGAGGGGGCATACCCGGCGGAGCTGCACCCGCTGCCCTCCCCAAATCACCTCCATCGCCAGCCGCATCGTCCTCAATCCTGTGGGAAGAAGGAGCGACACTGTGACACTGCCACAGTAAAGCCCTGCACGATGCTCACTTAAGTTAATATATATATATTGTATACCGTCTGTATAGGTGCCATGCCGGAAAGTTTATTATTTCGTTTTTTTTAATTATCTTGTATGTTTGATTTTGAGCATTTGCTCTTGTTTTTTTTTTGGTTGGGGGGGAACTTTTGTTGGACTCTTAGGACTCTTATTATGATGAGCCTAGGATAAAAGGGGAGGAAGCGGCCATTTTAAGAGGTTGTTGTTTGGTGAGGTGGCATGGTTTTTTGGCTAACCTAGCTCAGAGAAAATTGCCCAAAATGACCTCTGGGAAGAGAGACATGGTCTATTAGACGTTGGAGCCATTTCGTATGTGCATGCTCTGGGATATACGTGGTGGACTATACTCTTGGGGACTATTTCCAACTGGAGGATGACCTTTTTTTTTGTGGGGCCTCGAACCAGTGGATTTATACTTTTTCTCTTTTTGGGGACATTGTTTTCCATCCAGACTTTGAATAGTCAGGACTGTTGAGTAGTATTTTTATTATTTATATTTTGTTTTTTTGCTTTGTTTGAGTTTTAAACAAAGAGTCAACAGATTTATGTTATGTTTGCATGTGCCTGACAAATGTATAAATTGCCCTTATATTTTCAACACGCTGTTCTTTGGGGACTTTGCTGTCTTTACAATCATGCTGTTTTTGTGTAGTACTTTTGAGTAAAAGGAAATAATAGACCACTCCCCTTGTTATAATAATTTTACCCTTTTATGAAAAGTTGAAGTTGTTATAACACGGAGGGCGGATGGAGTGGCGTGCTTTCTATTGAAAGCGCGCCACGACCGCAACGTTGCCATGCTCTTGCATTGAGAGCATGAACCATCCACAAACGCTGCCTCGGTGTGATCGGCGCCCAGACACATGAGACAGCACCTGTGGCCGTCTGAAGCGGAGACCACTCTACCGCATCCAGGAACTACACAGGGGTTGAATGGCATCTTTAAAAAGATGCGTCCTGAAACGGACGTTCAACGCCGCTGTGTATTGCTCTTTCCGAGAATTAAACTCTTTTACAGAGAAAAATACTCTTTATAGGAAAACTATTTTAACTCTGTGCTGTCAAAGCGCCCAGGGGCAAACTGCACGCCGTGCAGAGAAGAGAAAAGCCACTGAAGTGCACTGTAGATCCAACAGCAAAGCAGAGCGTCAGAGGATAGAAGCAGGAAACAGTTGTGTCACTCGCAACTGGCTGCATACATGACCATCGGCTCCGAAGAAAATTACTCAATGAACGAGCGTATTTCCCTCATCTTTATATCCCTATCCGGGGGCAGGGTATGCAAATACTGTTCGCCAACACTCATTGGCCTTTTTTCAGAGGCATATTCGGCGCTCAAGAGAGACCCCTAGTGTCGCTTCTTCGACGACGTCGAAGTGAGCGACAGAAGGGGGAACCCTAATTTTCAATCACAACTTTCCTGCATCTTGGCACACCAGTCTTTCACATTGCTGTCAGGTAACTTTATGACACTCCTGATGCAAAAATTCAAGCAGCTCATCTTTGTTTGATGGCTTGTGGCCATCCATCTTCCTCTTCATCACTTTCCACAGGTTTTCAGTGGGGTTCAGGTCTGGAGATTGGGTTTGGCATGACAGGGTTTTGATCCGGTGGTCCTCCATCTACACCTTGATTGACCTGTCTGTGTGGCATGAAGCATTGTCCTGCTGAAAAAACAATCCTTAGATTTGGGGAACATTATCAGAGCAGAAGGAAGTTTACTTCCAGGATAACCATTAGACAACCAGGTAGGGATAGGTTACATGCCACGCAGCCAGGTCAATCAAGGTGTGGATGGAGGACCACCAGATCAAGACCCTGACATGGCCAGCCCAATCTCCAGACCTGAACCCCATTGAAAGCCTGTGGAATGTGATCAAGAGAAAGATGGATGACCACAAGCCATCAAACAAAGCTGAGCTGCTTAAATCTACTTATTTCTTCATTTAGATTTTTGGTTTAAATATAGCCTGGATATGTTCTTCACAGGCATTGTAAGATTCATACTAATGCTTTATAACAGACCTGTACATTGCATCCATCTATATTTGTTGGGTGTTTACGGACACACTCTAAAATGTAAATGCTGATTTTATCGATTGTGCTGAAAAGGACAAACAAATGCTTGTTAAAACAACACACACTTTCTCTCTCCTTATCTCATGATACTCAGCACAGATGAAAAAAAAATATATCTGCCTCTTGTTGTGTGTATGTGTGGAGTGGCAGTGTATTTATGCCACAGGCACCTCACACTCTAGTAGTTCTATCACGGGTCCCATGTGACAGGTTTCCCATAGTAACCAGCTTAGCTGCAGTCAATGGAAAATACTACATTAAAAAGTAGTGAAAACAACTTCAAACACACCAGTCTTGAAAGATTCAGTTAGTGGATGTAATGAATCAGATATAAATCGCTCTAGGCTGTTATAACACATTGGAGCTCAATGTGTCAATCATAGCTGATGGCCTGTGAAAATGAGGGCAGGTTTTTCTTTTTTCTCAACCCCGTCTGTATGATGGACAGCACCGTCATCCAATTACTAGCACACAGTGCCACATCACCACAAAGGTCGCATTTAACAGGCTTCGGGTGAAGGAGAACACCTGCATTGTGCAATTTACTGCTGGTTTGTTGACAGTTCTGGATCTGTGGCATTTCTAAATTAAGGGGGTTCAGACAACCTTTGAGGTTTTGATGAAATGTAAGCTATATGACAGGCTAAGCAATGCAGGAATGGGTTTGTAATAGTAGGAGCACAGTATATGTAATATAATAGACTACATTTGCCTTAAAGAAGTGTGTAGTTTCTGTGCCATTAGTTAAGACAAGTCAAGTCATTTTTATTTGTAAAGCGCTTTTCACAACACACATCGTTTCAAAGCAGCTTTACAGAAAACGTCTCGGTTACTTAACTGTAACCCCTGTTCCCTGATAAAAGCGGAACGAGATGCTGCGCTGATTTTATTGTTTTGGGAACAGCTTTAGGTGTGGCCAGCTGTGAATATGTGTGCAACACGTCAATGAAATTTACTAGAATTTATAGCCTCTGCTGGTGACATCAATTAGATGCACCTGTAGCAGGGCTATTGTGGCACGGTGGAGGGCGGGACCGGCGCGTGATTGCGCACGCCCGGTCCCGTATCAGGCTAATTACGCCGTCAAGAGGGATAAAGGCCACTCGCAGACGACGATCGGGAGAGAGAGCTCAATTACGGATGTCCGTTATCTTATGTGTTTGTCTTTTGAGTTATTCATTAAACCTTTAAGTTTATATGTCAAGCCGGTTTCTCGCCTCTTCCTTGCCCGCGAATTTGATCTGTTTTACATTGGTGCCGAAAGCCCGGGAAGGAAGAGGGATACGCCGTAGCGGAGTTCTCGCCACTTCTCAATGGAGCAGCCGCGGCCATCTGCCGGGGGACGGAGGAGCCCAGCCGCCTGGACGCGGAGGAACGGCCGCCGACCGCGAGGGGAGGAGGGGCTCCTGGCCGACCGCCTGGAGCGGTTAGGGCCGCTGCCAGGGGCGGGGGAGTCCCCTACTGGCCGCTGGAACGCGGCGGGGTTGGAGACTGCCGACCGCGTGCGGGGAGGGGCTCGCCGCCGACCGCCTGGAGCGGGAGAACTGCTGCCAGGGGCGGGGGGAGGCCCCTTCGACACCCTGGGAACGCGGCGGGGCGTTCCGTCCGCCAGGGGCTGAGGACTGCCTCCGATCTGCCCGGAGAGGCGCGGCTGTTGTCCTGTAGAGGGTGGAGAAGTGGCTGAGGAATGAGCTACGGCGTATCAGAGAACCGGCGAGTACGTTTTTTTCTTTCTTTCCTTTAATCTCTCTCTCCTCTCTCTCTCGATACCGCTCTGCGTTGGCCTTTTCCCTCTTTTTTTTAAATTTTGGTGTTCGTGGGAGGGGAGGTGCCGCCCAGTGCAGGAACCTCCCCCCCTATTTTTAATTGTTGTTTCCCTCCCTCTTTTTAAAATTATGGTGTTTGTGGGAGGGGAGGTACTTCCCAGTGCAGGAACCCCCCCCCATTTTTAATTGTTTTTTTGTTTCCCTCCCCTTGCCCCCTCCCTCGTCCAGGTTAATGGGGATGACCTGCCGGCAGACTGCGCGGGAGGCGCCCCCCCCCCCGGGGGATGTACGTCAGGCCGGGGGTCCCCAGCCTGAAAGAATGGGGGAGGAATGTGGCACGGTGGAGGGCGGGACCGGCGCGTGATTGCGCACGCCCGGTCCCGTATCAGGCTAATTACGCCGTCAAGAGGGATAAAGGCCACTCGCAGACGACAATCGGGAGAGAGAGCTCAATTACGGACGTCCGTTATCTTATGTGTTTGTCTTTTGAGTTATTCATTAAACCTTTAAGTTTATATGTCAAGCCGGTTTCTCGCCTCTTCCTTGCCCGCGAATTTGATCTGTTTTACAGCTATAAATAGATGCGTCACAGGTGCATCGTCAGGTATGTTGTCAGGGAACAGGGGTTACAGTTAAGTAACCTGTGATGTTCCCTGTCAAGGGAAAAGCTACACTTTGATGCTGCACTGATTTTAGCACTTTGGGAACAAAAATACCCACGCCGCCGCACTGTGGATGTCCGGACCCCTTATGGTTGTTTAGTTGTGCTCACAAGAGCGCGAGAGGTCTCAGACATGAGCTTGTGATGTTCACTCAAGGGCATAAGAACATAAGAGTGGCATGAACATCCAAACTATAAAATCTTATGAATGTGTGCGGAGAGGACCAGCCTGCCGCATCACAAACATGCTGCAGAGGGACACCTCTAGCCAAGGCTTTAGAAGAGGTGACCCCTCTGGTACAGTGAGCCCTGATACCTACTCGCAAATCTTGATCGCGCGCCTCGTAGGCCAGCGCAATAGCATCCCTCACCCAATGCGACAGTCTGCTTGGTGAAATAAATGTAAAATTGATGCTTGTCAGTGTCATGAAAGACCTTATTCTGAGTTGAACAATCTATGCAAATGCTTTTGACAAAATCGGCTAATGATCATTGTTATGCTGTCATGTCATTTTGTCTAACACAATGCATGTGGGCACATAAGCATATAGATAAAGGCAGAGATTTTTGCCTGTGTTGAAAGTTCTTCTCAAACATCATTAACGGAAGAGGGGTGTGCAAAACTATTTTGTTCTCTTCTCATTTATGTCAGCCAGTACAATGAGCGAAAAAGAAGTGAACCCACTCTGGCAGCCATATTTGAGGTGAGTCATAATAACAACAGGTCTCTGAAGAGTTTAAGCATGCATAGTGATGCAAGCATTTGCTTTCTTCTCGGCTAGATGCTTACTGGGCAAACACAGAGACCTGTTCAAGAAATAGGTAATAATGTTAAGTGATTCTAGACCCCATTTAGGGGGAATCAGTCCCTTCTTTCATCTCAAACCCTATAAAAAAAATTTGCAATTAACTTTTTTTATTGTGTGATCTCTCTTTAATTGCATGACATCTCTTTCTGCAACAGCAGTTGCATAAATCTATCTGAGAGAATTTCCCTCTGAATCTCTTTCGAGGCATTTTCTAGCTTTCTGGTTGGCTAAAAATGTAAAACGAGCCAATTAAAACTGATCAGTATACCTAAAGGACCCAACACTGGAATTCTGAAAAACATTTGGTGTGACTTGTCCCATGTTTTTGCTGCATCTTGTCTTGATGGAATTTGCTCATGTACATCATAGTATCTCTATTTGGTTTAACTATGACAAGCTCAACTGCAAATGTTTACGACTCCAAACACATCTAACATTGTTTTACACACAGTTATGTAAAATGCTAACACAACTTGCATCAGTGAATTCTGTTCAAGCTACAGTAATCTAAAGCGCTGTCACTGCAACCTGACTTCCAGTGATTATCTAATACAATTAATCACTGTTCAGTGTTAGAATTACCTCCAGAATTGCTCTTCTGTTTTGCAGTTTATGTTCTCTATTTTGCCATGCAGCAGTTGTCTGTAAAAACAATAATGGCATTAATTTTCTTTTTAAAGTTTTTAAAGTTTATAAATCAATGCTATCCAAACTCTCCTTTAGAGCTGTGTATCGCCAACAACCTCACGATACGATACACATCACAATGCATAGCCTATGTCCCAATTCAATCATTATATCATAATTGGATGTCATAATTCAAACATGAATTTTGAAGCTGCTGTGTAACAAAAAAAAAAGTATGTTTCATGAGGCATGTGCTGTCACATGCTTGTGGCAGTTGTAATCCCTATTTAGCAACCTGAAAGAAACATATAATTAAAAAAAAACTTAGTCCTTTAAAAGTAAAATTTGAGCAATAACAGTGTGCAATGTGTGTTACAGAAGTAATTTTAACCACAAACGTTATTTTACTAATAAATACAAAAGTGCCATTATAAAAAAATTCCAGAGGAAAGCACAAAATGCTTATTGTCTTTCAGGTTTAAAGAGAACAAGTAGTCTGATATATCGGCATTTCCCTGCTCTTCAGCTGGCATTTGGAATAATGTAACTGCAGCGAATTTAGGGTTTTGAGATGTAGGGATAACACTGAAGAAATAACCACATTTATCATCACACTTAATTGAAAACATGAGCTCATTATCCGAGTAACCCTAAAGCCTAGTTCCCCAGGTTTTTTATTTCCCCAATGCTACTCCCAAATCCCTGAACTAGTACCCTTTAGGGAACTAATAGCACATGAGGGAAAACTGTATTCCCTCAAAATAAGCAGCTCGAATTTGAACAAATTGGAATCTGAGATTAATTTAAGGCATTTCTTTGGGACATTTCAGAAGAAAATGTAATGAGTTCAGAGGGTTATTGGCTCTCAACAGGTTCCTCCGGGGTCAGTACGGGACGTGGGGGGCGTTTGGTCCCAGAACATAGTGTTGAATTATAGGTTTGGCTGCATTCTCATACAACAGTTGCTGTTCCTTAAGTTTGTGAACATTGAGATCTTGAGTATTTACTGGGTTTTTGGCCCTAAACACAATAAGGTGTATAGTGCCAAGGACAGCCACAGATTGCCATTTCCTTCCCTAACCTCTATTTCAAACATTATGAAGACTGATGAAAGTTGCTCTCACATCTACAATTCCCTGGCAACTGAAAAGTACATTTATGAAATTAGGTCAGTAGCTCTCAACTGGTGGGTCATAACCAATGGTGTTGTTGTCTGACATGTTGAATATTCTAGTCGTACATTAGTCATACTGGTGAAAGAAAATTGAGTTAAATAGGCAACGTCAGTGTGGACAATAACAGGGTGCACAATAACAGGGTGGATATTCAGAGGATAAATTAACCACTACATGGTCTGTGATTGATATCTAGCAAACATATCTGTCTACTAATATATATATATATATATATATATATATATATATATATATATATATACACAGTATATATATATATATATATATATATATATATATATATATATATATATATATATATATATATTTTTTTTTTTTTTATTTTTTTTTTATTTATTTATTTTTTTCATTTCTTTTAACATAAATCTATTGAAATCTTAAAATTATAATAATTTCCCATATTTCTTATCATAACAGGGTGGACATGTTATGCTTGAGCAAATTTGACTAAAACCGCAAAATGAAGGAAAACATAAATAAAATAAATGGGTAATTCAAACAAATCAAAGTAATTTTGCAGAATGGCTAATGTTCACCTCCAGTGTGTGTGATGTCTTTTCATAAAATACTGTATATCTTCAATGAAATGTCATAATATGGCACAACAGGGTGAACAATAAATCAAGGGACACACAAAAAACCTTCATTATCAGTGTTAAAATTACACATTTACCACAAATAAATACATGTTAGTGAGAGAATGTAATACTAAACTCTTCAATCTATGGGGGGAATAAATAGAAATCCAATGATTTGCACTTATTTTTGTCAAAGATGTTTGACGTACAGTTTTGGGGACATGAGAAAATGTTACTTTAAGCCAACAGAAGTGTGTAACATTATAAAAGGACTTTATTCTTTTTAATAAGCCTATCAAAATTGTAATCAGGTGAAATTAAACAACATAAATACAAAACAGCCCTACCTCGTAGGTGACGTGAGCTTCCTGACGTCACTGGACTTCCTGTTGCTGACGGCACACTGCACAAGTGTTTGTTTCTAACCTGCTTAGGCTGCTTAGCATTGATTATTCTTATTTTCAAATTTGAATATCATTATATTTATCGTTCTTTGACTATCATTTCATACTGTTTCATCTGTGTATATTTTACCTGTTGCTGCTGGCACCTAGCTAGAGTCTGTGTTTGTAGCCTGCTAGTTTTTTAGCATCGCTTATATATATATTTTCAGCCTTTAATCCTTAACATCTGGCATTTTTAAGCGTGCATCTGGTTTTCCATCGTATTATTCTCTTATTCAACTGTGTGCATATTCCACCTGCATCCATATTCTGTTTTTATCGCGATTAAACTGCATGCATTTTTAAGCACGCACAAGTTTTTTGTCCTCTGCGGTACTCAGATTATTGCATCGATCTCAAAGCACCATTTATCAAGAACAACCAACAACGACAAACAATTACATGAGGGATTCACATCAATCTCAAACCCTCACCCTCACCGCTCAGGAACAACCAAAAACAACAAACAATTTGTGGTAAGTCATGGCATCCGCTCATGTTATTTCTTCCTGCATTGCATGTCACATGTGTCAGGCTGATGGAGAAGGATAATGAGTTAGAAACTCGCATCCGAATGCTAGAGGAGGTCAGTGAGAAAGAGAAGCCGGTAGATACTGTTTCGGATGCAAGTAGTACAGAGAGCAACATAGACACTTTGTTCTGGCTGTAGAGCCCCTGCACCAGGGCATTTGGGTGATATATCGGTGGCATACTCGCTCAGCAAAGAGACACCACTCTCCCGTTCATTTCAATCGATTCTTCCCACTCAGTGATACACCCACTGAGAATCAAGTTGAAAGAGCCCTTGTTATTGGCAATTCTATTGCAAGGAACGTGGAAATAGAGACTCCAGCCACTATTGTTAATTGCATTTCGGGTGCCAGAGCGTCTGACATCAAATCAAATTTACATGTGCTGGCTAATGCTAAATGTAGATTTTCTAAAATTGTTATCCATGTCGGCACTAACGATGTCCGGCTTCGCCAGTCAAAGATAATGTTAAAATTTGCAAAAATTATGTCAGACACTATAATATGCTCTGGTCCCCTCCATGCTCGTCGTGGAGACGAGGTTTATAGTAGATTAGTGTCACTGAATGGCTGGATGTCTGAGTGGTGTCTGAAGAATAAAACAGGATTTATAGACAATTGGAAGAGTTTTTGGTGTAGATCTGACCTGGTAAAGAGAGACGGACTCCATCCCTCCAGGGAAGGTGCCGTTCTCCTCTCTAGTAATTTGGCTCATAGTCTTAATAATGATAGTATTTGACTAACTGGGGCCCAGGTCAGGAAGCAGACAAACTGGTTAATCCAAACGTCTGCTAGCTGCCTTGAGACGTCACACAGGTCACATAAACTACAACATATAGAGACAGTATCTCCTAGATATCTCATAGAGACTGTGTCTGTTCCCCCGAACTACCAAACACAATATCCTCACTAAATAATTTAGAAAAAAATTTGATTAAGGTCAAACTTGAACAAAACAAACAAATAGTAAAAATACACATCATATAAAAATAGGGCAAATAAACATTAGATCTCTTTCTACCAAAGCACTAATTGTTAATGAAATGATTACAGATCATAGATTGGATGCGCTCTGTTTGACTGAAACCTGGATTAAACCGGATGAATATATTAGTTTAAATTAATCTACTCCCCAGGTTATTGTTATAAACACGAGCCTCATCTGAAGGGTCGAGGAGGAGGTGTTGCTACAATTTACAGTGATATTTTTGGTGTTATTCAGAGGACAGGATATAAATGTAAGTCTTTTGAACTAATAATAATTAATGTGACACCATCAGATATAAATAAAAAATCTCTTTCGTCTTTTGTTCTTGCTACAATGTATAGATCACCCGGGCCTTATTCTGATTTCCTTGGTGAATTTGCAATTTGTAACGTTCCATGTGGTCTCTTGTTTTTGTACCTTCACTCTTAAGTTTCTGGCACCTGTTTAACTCCATATTGTCTAAGTTTTTGGCACTTGTCTAATTCCATATTGCACTCTTATTTTGAAACCATTCTTGTGTTCCTGTAACCTTGATCCCTGCCAGATGTTACCCTGATGTTTATGAGTCCAAGCCATAGTCTATTTTATGTTCCAAGTTCCTGTCTTGTTCCCGTTTCACCACTATCTTCAATAAAGCTGCACTTGGGTCCTACTCCTCACCATCATCATTGACTGCATCCTCAAATCGTTACACAATTTTTTTTATCAGATCTTGTAGTTACTGTAGATAAAGATTTAATTGTTGGTGACTTCAACATTCACATATATAATAAAAATGATACATTGGGATTAGCATTTATCGATATTCTCAACTCTCTTGGAGTCAGACAAAATGCGACAGGACCAACTCATAGCCATAAACATATGCTAGATTTAATTCTGTCATATGGAATTGCTGTTGATAATATAGAAATTCTGCAGCAGAGCGATGACATCTCGGATCATTGTATGCTGCAATCAGCTAATGTTACTCAATCTACACCATGCTATCGTTCAGGTAGAGCTATTCTTTCAACCACTAAAGATAGCTTCACTAATAATCTTCTAGGTCTATCTCATACACTCAATAAACCCCAAAGCCCAGAAGAACTTGATGAAATAACAAAAAATATAAATGCAGTCTTCTCTAGCAACCTGATATTTTCGCCCCACTTTGATTAAAGAAAATTTAAGAAATAAAGCCTGCACCATGGTACAATGTTCACACTCATGCTCTCAAGAGAGCAGCTCGGAAAGTGGAGCGCATGTGGAAAAATACAAAATTAGAAGTATTTCGTGGTGCATGGAAGGATACTGTCTCTAGCTACAGACAGGCACTCAAAGCTGTCAGTTCAGCATATTTTAGTAAACTCATAGAAAATAACCACAACAATCCTAGGTGTTTATTTAGTACTGTGGCTAAATTGGCTAGGAATAAAGCCTCAACAGAACCAGATATTACAGCGCAGCACAAGAGTAATGACTTCATGAATTTCTTTACAGATAAAATTGAAATAATACGAAATAATATTTTTCCTCACGTGCAACTTCAATCCTTCTCTGTCATAGGTCATGAAGAGCTAACAAAACTTATCGAAACATCAAAAGCCACAACATGTTTGTTAGATCCTATACCAACTATGCTCTTAAAAGAGGTATCTCCTGTAATTTCAGAAACTCTTCTTAATATTATTAAGACCTTGCTATACTTAGGACATGTCCCAAGAAACTTTAAAATGGCAGTTATCAAACCACTAATTAAGAAGTCACAACTTGATCCTGGAGAACTGGCTAAATATAGACAGATTTCAAATCTCCCGTTTAATGTCAAAAACACTAGAAAAGGTAGTATCCTCACAAATATATTTCAGTCAGGATTTAGGCCTCATCACAGTACAGAGACTGCTCTTATCATCTGATCATGGCTGCATTTCTCTTCTACTGCTTTTAGATCTTAGTGCTGCATTTGACACGATAGATCATGACATTCTCTTGAATAGGCTAGAGAATTATGTTGGCATTTGTAGAGTTGCATTAGCATGGTTTAGGTCATATTTAGCAGACTATGTAAATAAGGAATTGTCAAACCAAACAAAAGTAAAATATGGAGTGCCACAGGGATCAGTTTTAGGGCCTCTGCTCTTCTCCTTGTAATATTCCCTGGGAGATATTATCGGGAATCATGGAATAAGTTTCCACTGCTATGCCGACGATACACAACTTTATATTTCTTCAAAACCAGATGAGATTTCACAATTCTCCAAATTAGCAGAGTGCATTAATGAAATAACAGATTGGATGGCCAGAAATTTCATTCTACTCAATTCTGACAAAACAGAGGTACTAATTATTGGACCAAAAAAATGTAAAAATAAGCCACTACAATATAATTGACTCTCAATGGATGTACTTTTACATCATCTTCAACAGCGAAGAACTTAGGTGTTATATTTGACACCAATCTGTGCTTTGAAAATCAAATTACCAATGTTTGTAGGACAGCATTCTTCCACCTAAGAAATATTGCTAAATGATGGCACACAGATAAACAGATGCTCTCTGTTGCTGATGCTGAAAAACTAATTAATGCGCTCATGACCTCAAGACTAGATTATTAATTAATGCATTACTGGGAGGATGTCCAGCAAGATCAATAACTAAACTTCAATTGGTTCAAAATGCAGCAGCCAGAGTGCTAACAAGATCCAAGAAATATGATCATATTAGCCCCATTTTATCATCGTTACATTGGCTACCTGTTAAATTCCATATTAATTTTTTAATTCTGTTAACTACGTACAAAGCTTTGAATTGTCTAGCTCCACAGTACTTAAGTAAGCTTCTACCATGCTATATTCCATCACGTTCATTACGATCACAAAATTCTGGCCTGTTAATAGTTCCTAGAATATCAAAATCCACAAAAGGGGGTAGATCCTTTTCATATTTGTCTCCTAAACTATGGAATAGTCTCCCTAACACTGTTTGAGATGCAGACACACTCCTTCAGTTTAAGTCTAGACTAAAGGCTCATCTATTTAGCCAGGTATACGCCTAATTTATCCTCCAACCCACAATTAGGCTACTTTAGTTTAGTCTGCCGGAACCAGAAACCAGAAACATTGATCAAGATATATAACTCAGCAATAAATGGAATGGCATCTATGCTAATATTATTTTATTTGTTTCCCTATCTCAACCTCGGGACTCCTATCCTGAGGTCACCAGAAACGGCTGGATCCAGCACCATTCCTGCTTCGTGTTGAACTCCACTGCTAAGTTTCGCTGAATGATGATGACTAAATGCAGCCGGTGCCAGCCAAACATCACTTCAGACTTCAGAGGATGAACTGATGCCAACTCCAACCATAAGACATGGGATAATTCATATGCCATTGTCTGAACCTTGGATTTAGGATGGACCACACTGAACCTCACCGAAATTACTGGCCAGGTTGAACTGTGTTTCACATCCCTGATCTCTGCCTGCATCACCTCGGTCTATTGATGGACTAAGATCTTGAAATGGAATGCATAGACTATCAATTACCAACAAAATCCTTCATCAGCCAATTTACAAGGACAATTGCATCTATGTGAACTTCTGCAGTTAACCCAGGCTGGACTTCAAAAACATTGGTCATTAATCTTACAATTCAAACAAAATCGATGTTTAAACACTGACCTTGGGTCTATAACACTTATTTAGTTTAATCATTTTAAACCATGACATTAACTATACATAAGTAATATTTACATTATATGCATGATGTTAGCCAGAGGGGAACTGGCCCCCAAGGTGAGTCTGGTTTCTCCCAAGGTTATTTTTCTCCATTAATCAACATCTTTTGGAGTTTTGTGTTCCTTGCCACAGTCACATTCAGCTTGCTCACTGGGGTTATTAATACAATTATTATTGAATTACTTAGATAAAATACGATTTTTAATCCTGTTTAAAAATAATTACACAATGATTCATCGACATTATAGACATTACAGTTTATTCGTCTGTTAATGCCTTATCTTCTGTAAAGCTGCAAACGGCATTGTGTATGGATTTCATATGGAACAAATTTTTTCCCTTTAATTTCAGGACAACTCCTTATTTTACGAGATGTTTGGCATATTTTGTTAAATCATTTTACCTGATACTACTGTTTCAGCATGAGGGTGACTCTCTCTCTCCACTCACTATCATGAGTTCCCTCTGTCGATAACGGAGGTGACAGCGGTTGTCATAAGCGGGGAATGGTAGAATTGAAGTGATAATGCACCAATTACAAATAATAATTGGCAGTTTCACAAAACAGCACCCAGTACAGTTAAAGGGAAACTAACAAGGCAGTAGATTATGTACTTCTGAAGCAGCAAATCAAGTGGGTATACTGAGAGTATCCAACGTAATATCTGGGTATTATAGCAAAACCATTTGAGAGCCTTTGATTTGATTAAACTACTAATTTGATTTGTCCAGTAAAATCCAGTTATATTTCCACAATGACCTCGTCCATATGTTGACATTTGTGCAGCACTTCATGCACAAAATTCTAAATAGAATTAACTAAAGATACTTTTCTTCAGAATAGTGCCTTTAAGGCTTAAGTACACATAAAGAGATTGAAGGAGGCTCAAGTTCATTTTGCAAGTCATTTATCCCTATACCTCTTTCCCTAATCAATGATCATCAACCCTCTGATGGCTGGCTAATGGTGTTTTACCGCTCTACGTCAGTAAACATATTTTCCCTATGTAGGGCACACACATGTAGCGGAGTATGTTTATTGTTTACTTGTGTGGCTTTATCAGCTCAGGTGTCTGTCTTCTTATACCACCCACAATGCAGCCCCCTTATCGGCCCCTGTGGAGGTGTTATATATAGGTCTCATTCCAATAGATATGGTTTATGGGTTGGATATATAGTGGCTTGTTAAGACCACAGTGCATGCTTTACGAATGGATGTAGGCATTAGAGAAAAAGAGAAACCCAAATGGCTCGTTCGCATGGGGACTTATTGGGTCTGCACCTGCTGGTTGTGTTTTTGTTTATGTGTGCACATATGGAGTCTACACCAATTACATGTGATTTACAATGTGATGCTTGAGAAGCTGGAGTCCTTAGCTCTGGCATGATGGTTGACCTCAGGTAATAACGTAATTTAAAGCTCCATGTGACCTTGTTTAGACTATTTATCTTATTCAACTTTGGTTGAGTTCTAGTTTAGAGTGTTATAATGTCCTGTTAAAAAGCAAATGTTTGTGCAAAAACGAAAGTTTACTCAACCTAATGTCTTACAAAAATGTAAAAAAAAATAATAATAGTGTGGCAGTAGCTCAGCTATATTCACAATAGTATACATATTTCAGTAACAAGCTACATTTACCAATGAGTAGCGGTTTAGTATCACAAAGCGCTACATGTGTTGCATTGTATTATGAACGCAGCAATGGAGCTGAGGGAGTAATCAGCCACATGTCCCTAAACCATCCTCTCAACCATCCTATAGTGCAAAACCTTATTTTCATGGTGCTTTGTCTGTCATTTTGGAGCTTAAATGCTCCATTCATTTTAACTATATGGAAGAAAAAAAAAAGTAGGCCGAATATTCTTCCTGCAGGTCCTGTGACTGGTACATCCTTGTTTACTTAGACAGCAACAAAATGGAGCAAAAGGAAAGCTCTGCATGTTTCATATCACGTCCCTGGACACAATGAACCTTTTTACTGCCATTAACTTTTAGGTCCCCATGGCTGTCACATCTATCCTCCTTCATCCTTTCTTTCCCTCTACTCCATCTCTGGGGTGCACTCCTAGGGTTGCCCATACCCTGAAAACACAAACCTTCTTTTTGAGAACCCCAGGGACAAAGATGTTGCTATTCCATAAGCGGTCAAAGCCCATTCATCATTTTTATTGGTTTTGTCTGTATTTTTTTAATCCATTCCCTTCACAGTTCGGGCCGTGCTGATTTGAATAATGGCTCGTATAAATTCCATCAGTATCACATGCTTCACATTTCACATCTATATTTAATTTAGCAGAAAACATTATATCAGCTATATCATATTTCACGGCAATGTTACGGGACATATACTAGCATGGTTTTTAATGTGGTAGCATGCTGTGAAGTACGAGATATGTGATGAAAGTTCAGAGTCTCGTCTCCTGTTGTTAAACTGATCTGTCCTTCCTCATGAATAAGATTTAAGGAGTGCAAGGGTAGTAGAGGAGATTTGAGAAAGAGATAGTGCCATTAATCACAGTATGGGACATATTGGGGGATGGGTAAGCTGCAGGAAATGCTGTGTTTCACCTCACAGGCCATGCAACAATGTGATGTTTAATTTTGACAAAATTGTCTGAGCTTTCAACTTTCTATAACAAAGCCAAACCTTATAAGGTATGCCATGAATAATGATGCAAAAGCACAACATATGTAACTTTTTTTTAATATTTTTTGTTTATAGTGTTGATAGGTATTGTCAAAATATCTAGAAATACTGTATATCAAAAAGTTTATGAAGATTACAGTGTATTACAATGAATTATTAAAGTCACAATTTGCAACCCAATTTACTTCCGTAATGAGACAATTTCTGAGTGAAACAGGATATTTAATGAGAAAACAAAACTGGGTGGATAAAAGGGTATTAAAAGACTATACAATGTTGTGCTTAATGTTATTAACAACATTATTGTAAAGTGTCCGCTTCAGCAATGGGTTTTCTCTTTCAAGCCATCTACTGTCATGGCGGAGCAACAGTTTGAGGAGAATATTGCTGAGCAAGCAATATTCAGCAGCTTACTTGAACAATAACAAATCCAGTTTACTGGCACAGACTTTTGAAGGTAACTCTATCGTCTCCTTGTGTACTGAGGTATGTTTCCGCCATAGTGCAAGAATGCACGTTAAGCATATTCAACCAAGCCATGAGTTGGCAACGCATTGGCCAAGCACCCACATGCTTATGATACAAATTACAAAGATAATTTATTAAATTTTGATGAACAATTTTTCTTTGGAATTACGTGCACTCACTTATGACTCTTGCTTGATAAGACCAGAACATGTATTAATAATATAAATGGAATCCATTTTGATTTCTTTATACTATAATGGAGCATATTTCCCTACCTCTCACGAATAGACTCTGTGAACTCCACATGTTGCAAACCAATAAACAAAAACAGCTACAGGGCACTTCCTCAAAATGATAAAAGACTTAACTCCTGTTTTTAACATTCCTTCGGAATCTGAGGAAGACATATTGAATGATTAAACAACATGTAACACCAGGTGAATCATAGAGAATATATGCTGTCCTGCTGCTCTAGGCATTTGCAAACTGTAACAACCTGCCTTTCTGCCATCTCTTTTGTGCCTCTTTGGATAGGATGGATAACGGGAGCCTTTATCATACCTGATAAGATTGACCTCTTTCAGGTTTGTCCTACAATATTACCTCATATTCATTCGTCCTCCAGTACAACTGGTGATAGTGACTGAGCAACTTCAATGACAATAAAGCTTATTAAATAAAGTTTGGAGGTGAACCTCCATCGCTATAATCACCACATCATTACTACGGCTTCCAGTTCCACCCCTCCCCCAGTGCTGAACAGACAGAATTAATCTCATTCACACCCAGATTCAAGACCACAAAAATACATTGGCTATACAGACACATTGCCTGCTACCTCAGACAAATATATTTTCGTATAATGGAATCTCATCAAAAACAGATATACTGGCTTTAAGTAAATGATCACAGGGCTCTACAGTGCGACCATTCCAGTCACATTTGCGATTGAATATGACAGTGTACGACTGTGAAAAAATATGGTGCGACTGACCCAACTGAATTAGGGGTGGGAGAAAAAAATAGATTCTCCTATTAACTGATTCTGAGAAAGCAATGCTGCGACACAAGATAAAAGGTATCTTTTCCATGTTAATCAGAGATTTTGTCCTACCCAGCCATGACAGACGACGAGCGACAGGGCTTTTTAAAGTGGTTTATATTTATGCAACATCACACTAAACAGCACATTCAACAAATGGGTCTAAAATTATACTTTTCACAGTATATTTAAGCCAGTATCTGTTGCACCTGAAAATTGTAATAAGACTGTGGTTCAGGAGATTTGGAGATGTTTTATTTTCTAATTCTTTATTTGTTTGCTGCTTTCCAATGTTATACTCCTCTTGAACTCTTTCATTTGCTGTTGCTCACTGCCATTTTTTCCTCGCTCGTCTGGAAGAGTGCGCACACCTGACGGCTCCTTAGATAAATGTTAAGCAGGTGAGACTTCTACTCGCAGAACAAACAGTTGGAACAGCACATACAAGATGCTTGACAAATTTTTAAAATAATAATCCCAATATTTGTGCCACTTTATCACCTGTGGTGAGTAAAGGAGAAGCTGACATCTGCACTCAGTATATCAATCAGATATCTGAAAACAACCTGGAGCAGCAACCTGTAATTGTAGTTCAAATAAAAAATCAAAAGGGCTCAGATAGTTTTATGCTTATTGAAATTGTAATACTATTAAATAAAAATGATCAAAAATGCTTTAAACATTTATATTATATAGTTATTTAACATAATCCGTTGAAATATTTAATGTAATAATATGACTATTTATTTATTTTTATTTATTTTCTTGTGTAAAGAGTTGATGAAAATACTGCCATACAAAGGTTGTAAATGTACTGTAAACCAACAAAACAGTTACTTGATTTAAGTGTGGATTTTGTAGTTGCGGCAATTTTCTCTAAACCTAGTTATAGTTATAATAATAATAATTCCTTACATTTATATAGCACTTTCTAGGCATTCAAAGCGCTTTACAAAGTATATGGGGAATCTCCTCAACCACCACCAGTGTACAGCATCCACCTGGATAATGCAACAGCAGCCAAAGTGCACCAGTATGCTCACCACACACCAGCTACTGGTGGAAAGAAGAGAGTAGAGTTATAGAGCCAATTGGATGGGGATTATCAGGAGCCCATGTTTGAGAAGGGCCAATGAGGAGAATTTGGCCAGGACACCCAGGTTACACCCCTGCTCTTTACAAGAAGTGTCCTGGGACCACAGAGAGTCAGGACCTTAGTTTAATGTCTTCTCTAAAAACAGTGCCTTTCTACAGTATAGTGTCCCCATCACTATACTGGGGTTTTTAAACCCACACATACATCATTCACACCCTGCTGGTCTCCCTAATACCTCATCCAGCAGCAAAATTAGTTTTCCCCAAGAGGTCTACCATCCAGGTACTGGACAGTCTCAACCCTGCTTAGCAACATTGATCAACCAGGCAAGAACTGCAACCAGCTAGTAGTTGAGCAGGGCAACTTACAGTCTAAGAACTCAAAAATGTAAAGTTACTCTAGTTTGCCTTTCCACAGCACAATAATCAATAAGATTTTTTTTTTTAGATGTATCAGGAATAATTTTGAATTCGGATTGTGGCTCTCAGAATCAGATCGAATCGTGAGGTGACCCTAGATTGTAGAGTTGCTCCGATACCAAAATGTTGGCTTAGTTGCGATACGAGCCCTGGGGACCTCAATATCGATACTAAATCGATACTTAAGCAACAAATAAAAAAGCCTCATATTTTTTATGAAAATACACAGAAAATGACGATTAAAAGAACTAAATAAAATCTAACAGCTACAAATTCTGCATTCTCCAATAATTTTTTTAATTAAATGTTATGATCAAATGGTGTTTAATCAAATTAATACAAAAAGCTTTAATCAAATGAACACATAATAATTAATTTTTATCAAAAAATTGCAATTTTATTTTTGGTCAAATGAAATGTTGAACAACACAGTATAGCTAAATGAAAATATTATTGAAAAAAAATCTGATTACCTCAGGCACAAGGCTGCTATGGCTGAATCACAATGATATTCAGTACACTTTTGTGATATTCCTTACAGATTATAATAATAATACAACATTTAATATTCTAAAAAAAATTGTATGCAGTATTGCAACTTTTTGAATATTACAATTTTTTACAGTAGTTATATTTTTTCTGTTTTCAATTTCACGCATACATTTGAATAGAGCTTTAATTTTAGCGGGACATTTATTTTTTGACAGACCTTTGAGTTCTTCCTATTTTTTGAGGGGTTCTGGTTATATCAAGCTTCCCATTAATGCTGGTGTACTCCTGTGACAACTGGTGAGCTAAAATCTCAGAGCTACACCAGTGAAGACGTTGTAAGTGTTCACAGTTATTAAATGCACTGCATGAAAATCAAGCAGCAGCATGCGTGCGTGCGTGTGTGCGTGTGTGCGTGTGTGTGTGTGTGTGTGTGTGTGTGTGTGTGTGTGTGTGTGTGTGTGTGTGTGTGTGTGTGTGTGTGTGTGTGTGTGTGTGTGTGTGTGTGTGTGTGTGAAGTAGATGGCAGAGCGGCACCTTCTCATTCATTCTGTAGAACACAGCAAATGCGACTGCACATTATTTAATTAAATAACATCCTTCTACTATTTAATGATCACACTTGGCCATAATGAGATTTTTTTTTTACGTTTATATTCAAATTGTCATTGATTTCATATCAAAACTGTCATATCTCATAAAAATTTGCCAATGGCAACGTACTGTTATATGGTACAGAAATTAGCAACAAGATGATATCACACCATTTTAATTGTTTTGGTATCGCAATATTTCATTAGTAATGGTATATCATTCACCCCACTAAATTGAAGCTCATTAAGTGTTGTATAGTACAATCAGAATAAACATTTTAGAGTTCTTAAATACATTTAAGAGGTCCACACTTCAAAGATTGAACATTGTGTTTTTTTATATTTATGTTCACAAGGTGAAAAAATGTTAACATGAGCTGCTTGTTGTTTTTTGCAGACAGCCGGTCAAATTAACTGAAAATATTGAATTTGGTTTATAAGAATTTAAATTCCTTTGACATGACTCACACTATTTTCTTAAGTTTTGTTCTAACTGATGAGCTGTTTTATCATGCCTTTTTGTAGCACCTTAACATTACCATCTCTCTAAAAAAAAAAATTAAAAAAAATCTGTACACCTGTGCTCCTAAATTTTTGAATGTGCTCCTAAATTAAAAAAAAAAATATATATATATATATATATATATATATATATATATATATATATATATATATATATATATTTTTTTTATTAAAATAAATTATTTTACTTAAAATTTAAGCATAGAGCCCTGGATCATGAGAACGGAGAATCGTCTGTAGGCACTACTGCTAAGAACAATGTCTTTAGGGCTGAGATTTCATGTACTGTAACACTAAACAAAACAAAACATAGCAATGTATAAATTACAGCATATTCCTAATGAATGATGAGGTTAAAATTATTAAAGGGATCGTTCACCAAGAATGGAAAATTCTGTCATCACTGTCACCTTCATGTTGATCCTAATCTTTAAGATTTTCTCTCTTCTTTGGTACACAAAACTACATTAGAATTATGTGTATACTTATGTTTATGTTCCATGCAATAAAAGCAAACTGTGACCAGGGACTGTCAAGCCTGCCTGGTTACTACTCCTGGTTACTATTTGCTTTTGTAGTGTGGAAAAGAAAAATGTGAAGATTCTTAAAATATCTCCTTTTGTGTTCCAAGTAAGAAAGTAAAATATTTTAGAAACAACTTAAAGGGATAGTTTAACCAAAATCATTTATTCACCCTCTTGCCATCCTAGATGTGCATGACTTTCTTTCTTCTGCAGAACACAAATTATGATTTTTAGAAGAATATTTCAGCTCTGTAGGGCCATATAATGCAAGTGAATGGGTGCATTTTGACCCTCCAAAAAGCACATAAAGGTATCATAAAAGCAATATATATGACTCCAGTGGTTTAATCAATGTCTCCAAAAATTATATGATAGGTGTGGGTGAAAATAGAAATTCTTCTCCCTGTACAGTAGGGGCGGTATGCATGAAGAATGTGAATCACCAAATACACAAGTATAACGTGAACAACAGAATTTTCAATTTAAGTGAACTATTCCTTTAAATGGTTAGTTCACCCAAAAATGAAAATTATCTCATCATTTACCCTCATGCCACACCAGATGTGTATGACTTTTTGTCCTCTGCTGAACACAAACAAAGATTTTTAGAAGCATTTCTCAACTATTTAGGTCCATACAATGTAAGTGAATGGGTGAAAAAAATGTATAGCTCAAAATCTACATAAGGGCAAAATAAAGTACACCAGATGACTCTGGTGTTTAAATCCATAAATTCTGAAGCAATTTGATATGTTTGGGTGAGAAACAGATCAATATTTAAGTCCTTTTTTACTATAAATTCTGCTCCCTGATCAGTCAATATCAAATTTATTTTTACTTCCTCATTTACCTACTTATGTTTTGGTGATTCAAATCCTTCTTGCATATCGCCGCCTAATGGGCAGGGAGGAGAATTTATGCAGACAAAAAATGACTAATATATTGATCTATTTCTCACCCACACTTATCCTATCGTGTCTGAACACATGGATTTCACCACTGGAGTCATATGGATTACTTTTACACTCCCTTTATGTGAATGTTGTTTCAAAAATGTTGGCACCCATTCACTTGCATTGTGAGGACCTACAGTACAGATCTTAAATATTCTTCTAAATATCATAACTTGTGATCTGCAGAAGAACGAATGTCATACACTTCTGGGATGGCATGAGGGTGAGTAAATTATGAGAGAATTTTCATTTTTGTGTGAACTATCTCTTTAAGGGGGAATAATGACAGTATTTTCATTTTGTGGTGAACTATTTATTTCTTTAACACAATGTTTCATCTCCAACTTAGCATCAATTCTATAGGGCGTTTTCACACCTAGTTCGTTTGAGCACTCCAAGCGCTCTCAGAGTGTTATAACGTGTATTTGTAAACAACCCAAGTGGTCTCAGATCCCTCCTTAAAGGACCCAAAACTGTACAGTACGGTTCGTTTGTGGGTCCTTTTGTGGTTCAATTGATTTGTGCAATGTGAAAGCGAAGAGGTACCAGTCCACTTTGCATTTTATGACATAAGTACCGCATGGCTTTCCATGCATATGTAACCGGCCCTGCTCGCCCCACTCCAAACGGGACTCGAACCAGCATCTCAGGCTGGTGCGCTAGCAAGGAGGCTAATTGGCTTCAGCCTCTAGCATCAGTCGCTAGTGCACCTTTGAGATCAGGATAGTGAGGTTTACACACAGCACAGCTAACTACCAGCTGGCTCCCCTTACACTCACCCCCTAAACCTCACATCTACGGAGGTTCGTGCCAAACTCCAACGAAAATACAAGTGAGGATTTTTATAGTTTCACCTTAATTTTATTTGCGCAATGGCAAATGTTCTTGACTCACATACACAATGTAAATGACATGCAGGAGGAGACACTTGCTTGCTCCATTACTCTCGAGGTGATAGATAAAGAAACATATTGTCAAAAGCACATAGAATTTCAAATGATTTCCGTCATGTGAAACAAGGGCTTGTAGGTTTTATCAGAGAGCCTTAACTTAACGTGAGACAGTGAAGAATTTAGGACAGAAATATAGTATCCTTTATTACTATTGCATAATGTAATATAATCGGCAGTGTTCACTGGGTTTCATAAATGATATAACAAATACAATATTACTTTTTATGTAATTAGATCCCTGTGCAACATTTTTTTTATGAAAAATGCAATATTCTTTAAAGCATTAAATGTAATCATATAGCCCCACTTTATTATATAATTTCAAATTAAACATCAATAAATAACTACCTATCTGTAAGAAGCATACGTGAACCTTAAGAACTATGACAATTTGTATGACAATTGCTTTTCATAATAATCGCAATTATTTATGAACAAATGTATGTCAGCCAGAAATTTCATAATCGTGACAGCCCTAGCTGCAATGGGGTCTGAGTTCCTAAGAAGCTGTGGTGTGAACAACAAGGGGTCTGTGACCACATTAATGTAAAGAAGACCAAAAAAGAAACTGGGTCCTTGTTTAAGTCCACTTACAATGTGAACACCAAAAGCACAAAAGCACAGAAGGTAATTTGTGGCTCGATCCCTTTCTGGTTCACTTTAACTGAAATGGGTTTGACTCACTTAAAATGTACTATATGTGAAACTACCCTAAATCATTTTAGTCAAGAAATGCGTATGCTTCCAAACCATGTCCAATTTTCAAAGTTTACAGATGTTAACTTGGAGTCTGATTTTCAAATATGATAAAAATGTCACATAAACTCTCTCTGAATATCTTTCTCTTGATTTCAAATGTTTTTCACAATCATATCTGTAGTTTTTTCAGGCATGCCACCCTCCTTCATTTATATATTTATTTAGTGTAATTTTGCTTTCGAAATCTTTTGGCTGCCTGCATTATGCTTGAATGAAACTGGAAAGAGGGAAAGAGATATGCAGCATATTTTTTAGCTTAGGGCTCAGGTGTTCTGCAAGTGAATCTGTATGTCTGGGTGAACACGACATTACACATGGAGATGAGAGGCATTGTTGTGGATTTCATCTTTGCCTGTAATGGCTTGAATTCATACAGTGAAAGTCAGTTAGCCTACAATAGAATCGCCAATAAAATTTATTATCACCCACATAAAATGACATTGTTTTTGAACCTTTTAATTAAATAAGGTATATCATAAGATAAAGGCCTTATTACGGGTTTAATTTATAGTGCTCCTCAAAACAGAAAATGGGAATTGTGCTTGCTTGTGCAAAACTTGACAACACAATGCTATGGTATTTTGACTCACCGACAAGCGCCATCTCCTATCAGACATTTTTGCATGTTTACATTCCCCTGTGGTGTAACTGGAAGGAAGCATGTTGCGTAAGCTGCTTGGGAGACCTGGGTTCGGATCCTGCTTTGAAACCATGATGTAATTTTGTTTGTGCAATCAGAGATGAGCGCTATTATTTAGGTTGAGTGTTTGGGTTGGGGGAACAAAATATGCATTCATTTTGATGCCCCTCCATGGACATTTCACACACAGAAAATTAAGCTCATGTGCCCATACGCCCATTAACACTTTGGTTACTGGAGGCAGTGTTTCAGTAACCACAGACCGATATTAGCTAAAGAAAAGTAAACCCACTGTTTCTGATTTCACTCTGAAACAAGTCTGTTCATCAGTCTGATCACACAAAAGAAATAGCAATCCTCTTCTCAATTAGCTGCATGATTTTAGGTTTCATTCATGTTCGTATATGAACAGGTTATATGCCAAAATGTATTGCTAAAGCCCAAAGTACTTCAGTTTTGTCGCAAATGCTTAGCGTCTGCATACAGTCGAATGCTCACCTTTCAAAGTACACATCACTTGACTGTGTGCTCATACACAGACGGTTGGCTCATGCATGCTACTACTTCTGAGATGCTGGGCTATTTATCTTCATGAGTTTAGACCCATAAAGATGTCTTCATAGTTCTTCAGACTCGAGTTATAAAAATGCAGGCATCTCCTGACCTCCTCACAGATGCATTCTTGATGTGCAAATCCACTGTTGTTATTTCCAGCTTCATCTCCTATTGTTTAACATTTCCAGTTTCATCTCCTATTGTTTAGCAAAGGCTCAACTGTGAGTGTTGCCACCTTATGGACCCATTAGTGCAATTAATTCCAGATGCATGTGCATTCTGCACATTCAGAATGCATGCGGTTAGAAAAATCGAGCTGCGTGCATTTAGTGCTCAAGCACTCTGCTGATGACGAAACTGGCATCACACGTCCTGTCTGACCAAAGTATACTACTGGGCTTTATAGTTGGAGATGGAGAAAGACCCCTAACACTAAGTATGAGCAATAGTAATTCTAACCCTAAGTAATGCTTAGCCTTACATAGTCTATATGCAGGAAAAATATGCATTTATTTGAACCATTTGTTGAATTGGGTTGCAGGCATCTGCTAGGCATAGAATATCTTTCATCATAATGGTGGCGAGCAGCATTGTCCAATTACTGTGTTCCATTTGTGGGTTAATGGTGAAAGGAATTTGCCTCAGTTTTCCTCACAAGGCACTGGTGGCCTCAATAAATTGTCATGCATGCCATGAACGAGTCAATTTTTAAACTGCCACTAAGTCTGTCACACCACAGTGTTTGACAATAAAATGACTGGAAAAAGGTGTATTCATTAATGTTTTTTTGCTGTTGTTTTTTATTTAGTTTTTTGTTCACCCAAAAATGAAAATTCTCTCATGACTTTAAGCCATCCGAGATGTGTATGACTTTTCTTCTTCCGCAGAACCAAAATGAAGAATTTCATAAGCCCATTTCAGCTCTGTTTGTACTTACAATGCAAGTAAATGGGTGCCTTCAGATTGCTGGCTGTTTGAAAGGCATATTTAGGCAGCATACAAGTAATCCACATGAATCCAAGCAAAACAATAGGTTCGTGTAAGAAACAAATTGATAATTAAACATGTTAAACTTTAAATAGTAGCTTCCGGACAGTGCTGGATTGCTGTTTGAAATGACCTAACTCTCACGTGATGTTCATTTCTCTGATGTAAACAAAGCATGCTCTTCCGACTTCTTGCGTGAATGCGCCATTGTGCTTACATCACATGACGGTAATGTGATGCATCAACTGCTGTCAGGAAGCAATTTTTAAAAGTGAATAAAGTTTTAATTATAGATTTAGTTTTTATACAATCCTATCGATTCGATTTAGAAGACAATTGATCGACTGGAGTCGTGTGAATATATTTTATGCTGCAAAAATATGCCTTTTGGACAGTCAAACAGCCAGCAACCTGATGGCATCCATTTACATGCATTGTATGGATAAACAGAGCATAAATGGGCTTGTGAAAATATTCACTTCGGTTCTGCTGAAGAAGGAAAGTCATACACATCTGGGATGGCTTAAAGGTAAGAAAAGAAAAACTCTAAAAAGGATTTCAATTTGTGGGTGAACTAACCCTTTAAGGCTAATGGCAAACCCCATAACCCTAATATCACACTTCCGCATGTTGAGAAGTTGTCTAGTACTTTTCTAAGCAATCAACTTCGTGATTTGCAGGTGGCAGACAATAAAACAGGGCAACAAACAAAACTTGGTTAGACTGACCATTGAATGAGGGGCCCAATATCTAGGGACCAGAATATCATAGAGACTTGGGGGTGGACTCTTGACTGGGGCCAATAACAATTCACCCAGAAATCCCTGGCAACCACCCAGAACACACAAGCAACCACACAGCAATGCACTAAAAAACATTTAGAGCACATTAGCAATAGCATAGCAATGCCCTAGCAACATTCAAGTTATGAATGGACAAGCATCACTCAAATGTTTTATTTATATTTCAAACATACTTTTCTTGATTAACTGGGTATTCAAGTAATTTGTGGACAATGTAGAAAAAAAGTATATATATATATATACATTTGGCAAGTTGGCAAGTTTGGCAAGTTGTTTAGGACATCTACTTTGTGCAATATTTTTCCATCAGTTGTTTAAAGACAGATTGTTTCTCTTTTAATTGACTATTTCACAATTTCAGTGAGTCAGAAGTTTACATACACTAAGTTAACTGTGCCCTTAAGCAGCTTGTAATAATTCCAGAAAATCATGTTAAGCCTTTAGACAATTAACCAATTAGGTTCTGATAAGAGGTGTACTTAATTGGAGGTGTACCTGATGTATTTTAAGGTCTACCTTCAAACTCAGTGCCTCTTTGCTTGAGATCATGTGAAAATCTAAAGAAATCCACCAAGACCTCAGAAAAAAATTGTGGACCTCCACAAGTCTGGTTCATCCTTGGGAGCAATTTCTAAATGCCTGAAGGTACCACGTTCATCTGTACAATCAATAGTACTCAAGAATAAACATCATGAGACCATGCAGCCATCATACCGCTCAGGAAGGAGACACATTCTGTCTCCTAGAGATGAACGTAGTTTGGTGCAAAAAGTACAAATCAATCCCAGAACAACAGTAAAGGACCTTGTGAATATGTTAGGGGAAACAGGTAGACAAGTATCTATAGCCACAGTAAAACAAGTCCTATATCGACATAACCTGAAAGGCTGCTTAGCAAGGAAGAAGCCAATGCTCCAAACAGACTACAGTTTGCACGTGCACATGGGGACAAAGATCTTACTTTTTGGAGAAATGTCCTCTGGTCTGATGAAACAATAATGGAACTCTTTGGCCATAATGACCATCATTATGTTTGTAGGAAAAAGGGTGAGGCTTGCAAACCGAAGAACATCATCCCAACCATGAAGCATGGGGGTGGCAGCATCATGTTGTGGGGGTGATTTGCTGCAGGAAGGACTGGTGCACTTCACAAAATTTATAGCATCACAAGGAAGAGAAATTATGTGGATATATTGAAGCAACATCTCACGATCAGCCAGGAATTTAAAGCTTGGTCGCAAATGGGTTTTCCCAGTGGACATAATTCCAGCTACTTATTGTGAGAAGCTTGTTGAAGGCTACCCAAAATGTTTGACCCAAGTTAAACTATTTAAATGGCAATGCTACCAAATTCTAATAAAGTGTATGTAAACTTCTTACCCACTGGAAATGTGATGAAAGAAATAAAGGTTGAAATACATAATTCTCTCTACTATTATTCTGACATTTCACATTCTTAAAATAAAGTAGCGATCCTTACTGACCAATGACAGGGAATGTTTTCTACGATTAAATGTAAAGAATTGTTTAAATTATAATATATATATATATATATATATATATATATATATATATATATATATATATTTATATATATATATATATATATATTATTATTATTATTTAATAACCAGAGAGGTCTATTAGAATTTCTGATTAACTGTTGCACAATAGGATGATCATCAGATATATGTAAGATCATGCAAGATATATATGAAACAAAGAACTGAGACCTTTGTGTTCCTGTAAGTAGCATTAAAACTCCAATACAAAATTGGCCATCTATGAGGTGTACACAAGCTTCAATGAGTACAATATTAAATCCTTTGCCACCACTCATTAGCAGTAATGCATGCCAATTCTCTCAGTGGAGGGACATCCAACTCATTTCTTATCTGTTTATCCCACACTCTTTCCTGTGGCCCAGATGATTTAACCAACCATTGTGCTAATTCGACCAAACCAAATTCAGCTGAAAAGTCTCAAAGCACAGGAGGCAGCCTTCTGTCTCTAATGCAACTTTAATTGTTGTAATTACAGCAGAGTAACTTATCTTGCTGACATGATTTTTATAATCGCAGGAAAGGCTTGGTAATCACATAACAATTAGATCTATCTCAAGGCTTCCTTTCAATATGCTTTACATTGCTGTGTCTATTTCGCATAGCATACATTTTTTTGTTTGTTTGATGTTTTTTTGTTTGTTAATGTATTAGCTATACTACTTATATAACTTTATAATATAAAATTAATTTCCTCAGTTGTTCCCTGCAGCATCGCAGATTCAGCAGATACTTCTTATCAAGAGCCATTTTTCACTGTACACTGTCTTTACTGCTATATGGTTGTTTAAGTTATATGTTCTTCAGATTAGCCTATTGGTTTTGAGGGTCTTAAAAACACAAGTGCAGATGGTTTTCTAGAGAAATAAAGGATAAAACGTTATTTGCGGAACTTGAAAAGAGTCTTCTAAAAGGCATTAGGCTTTTGTTTCTTATTGTAAACTTTATTTTTAAGAGTGCATGGCCTGGGGTTGGATGAGAATACAACAACTAGTCAAGTGCTCCAAAAAAGCTAGATCAATCCACTAGCTATCTATTAAGGATGCCAAGGGCTACCCAAGGGCATAATTTTCAAGGAAAGCACAGTATGCTTAAAGCACCGTTTCATATACCAATGCCTCAAAGTCACAGCGTAAAAGCACCATATACACTGCAGTTATATACAAATAACTGCATATATACAAAATAACTGCAAATATACAAACAACTGTAAGCTAGTGTGAATTCACAGATTTATTACATCCTTGAAATCCGCTGAGAAATAAAATACCTCTGAAAAAGGGTCAAAGGGAAAAAGCACCATCATGTGCTATGAATCAAAAGAAGAAATGTTTGTAGATCAACCATCTTTTCTATAAAAGTCTATTTGGTCTTACTGATATCCACTTCGGCATAAAGCCATTTCATTTCATGTATAATACACATGCAATTCTGATTAGTGCTTTGGCTAGTGCTTATGTAAAAGTGGTATTAAAGGTAAATACATACATTATACGGGTAAATACATAATTAATAGCCTGGAAAGCACACGTAATGACAAAACAGGACAAACAGTATGGTTTCTTATACCTCTGGACTGAGCAAGTACGCTCCTTATTTTAATAAAGGAAATTATCGGTTTGAATTTAACCTGTCAGATGTGCGAACGCATCTTTTCACTCTCATACACACCATAAGACAATATTAAAGTGTTAATATCTGGATCTTTAAAGAAATATCAACTGTAAAACCTTTACCTCTCCTAAAAAAGAAAGAAAAATTACCTACCTTTCGGAATTGTTCGCGTCGCAGCCGTAGCGATTTCGTATTCGTGAAGTGCGAACACCGCAGCGCGTGAGCTGTTATTCAGTGCGTATGAGAACTGTCAGCGCAATGTTTCGCGCGATGGTCGTTTTCCTTCAAAGTGGTGGGATTTCTCTTACAAATAGCCTACGTTCAGTCAAAGAGCTTTTAGAAATCCATGGCAACCGAGAAAGCCCTCCACAACTTTGCTCTACTGTGACCGGGTTAACAACCTCAATGGCAGTGACTCTTTGCTTCACAATAATATGGCATTTGGTAAGACCGTGCATTTCTCAGAAGCACGAGGGTCTTAGTGGAATATTTAGCTTCTGAGTCTTGTGCAACCACTGTTGATTGTTCTCCTTTTTTCTCTCATTTTTGTTTATAGGTGGTATACCCTTTCAAAGTGAACATCGGATGTTTATTGAAATGTGAGATTACTAAATGCATCTAATTAGTGGGTAAAACTTTACAATGAGATTCAATAACATTGGCTAATGCATTAGGAATCATGAACTAACAATGCACAATACTGTACAATACTGTTATATATCATTTATTAATATTAGTTTATAAAAATGCAATTGTTCATCATTATTGCATGTTAGTTCATAAAGCATTACCTAATGTTAAAGATATAGTTCACTAAAAAAAAAATTCTCATCATTTACTAACCCTTATGTCATCCCAGATGTACAAGACTTTCTTTCTTCTGCTCAACACAAAAACTTTTAGAAGAATATCTCTGCTCTGGCGGTCTATCCAATGCAAGTGAATGGTGATCAAACATTTGCAGCTCCAAAAATCGCATAAAGGACACATAGAAGTAATCCATTAGACTCCAGTGGTTAAATCCATATCTTCAGAAGCAATATAATAGGTGTGGGTGAGAAACAGAACAATATTTAAGTCATTTGTTTTAGTCTAAATCTCCACCTTCACTTTTACATCTGAAAGGCACATGTAGTGCCTGTTTAGTTTCACTTTCACATCTGCTAAATGAAAGTTAAAGTGGAGATTTAGATATTATGGATTACTTTTATGTTTCCTTTATGTGATTTTTGGAGCTACAAAGGTCTACAAAGGTCTGTTTAACATATACAACTTTTGATTTTATAAATGTTGAATTAAATGTTGAAAATTAACATTAACCAAGATTAATAAATGCTGTTAAAGCATTGTTCATTATAAGTTTGTTAATTAATGTAGTTTACTAATGCTATCAAGTGGAACCTTAAAGTGTTACCAATAGTGTTTTGTTAACGCAGAGGACTTTGTTGAATTATCTGGATCATGTTGTTTTTCAGCACCTTAGACAGCAACACATTTGGCAGCTACCTCTAAAGCAGAGTATAGAGAGGACAATAACATATTAAAGGCACTACACTGTCATGGAAATATGTGCTAGAGTGACCACTGGTGTTCATATACAGCTCATATACAATGGTCTTAAAATTACATTTTAAAAACGTCACGGTTACTGTTGTAACCTAGGGAACGAAGTGACACATGGGGTCTTCCTTGGGAGCCTCGCATACCTCTGAACTTGAGAAAAGGCCAATGAGAAATTGGAAGACAGAATTTTCATGTTCCACCCCCGGACATATGGGTATAAAGGGAAGTGGGTGTGCATCTGTCAGTCAGGTTATTGCACTGAGTAGCCAAGAATAACGTACAGCCGTTTACAGTGGTAGGTATAGTGTCATAGCAGAAGGGACACAACTTCTCGTTCCCTCCCTCAGGCAGGTGGTTCAGACTCGAGGTAATAGCACGTTGGGAGGCAGAAGAGCGTCCTGAGGCTTGGGTGCTGAGAAAAGACTCAAAGCACTTACCTCACTCCACTCCCAGCAGAGGGCAGGTTAGAGACTGAGGAAGAGGTCCTGGAAAGGGTCTTCGGAACTCATCAGCGCTGGCCTGACAGGGCTGAGCAGTCACGGGTCCGGAGGCGAGGTGACTGCGTCCGGGTAGGATTTTGGAGCCGGGGCGCCATGAGAATGGCATGCACTGGCTATATGACCCAGGGAGTGAGGAAATCGCTCTTTTATTAAGAATGTGGGTACCTCAGCCCGAAGGCATTGCAGCAAATGAAAATAAGGTAAACAAGGTTTCTCCTCCCAGCCCTCCACCGAGGGATGAAGGGGTCTTGGTACTAGCTCCGGTGCGAATGTCTGACTGCCTAGGTTGCCCGTCTCAGGAGTGCGAAGGAGCTTTCCTGGTCCTGGAAGGGGTCCTGGAGATGAGGGGGCGTGCGCCGCCTACAAGGTGCTTTACGCTGGGTCTGAGAGCTGGGCCCGGGTTGAGGCGGAGCTGGCTGTTGTTTGACCGCAGGGGGATGCCCTCGGCGGGAAGACGGGGCATGGGGTGTGCTGGTTTGGCGACACTGCGGCATGATTTGAGAAATCGCTTCTGTCTGCCTTTTCACTGCTGAAAACTGCTGGGCAAATTCATCGATGTGTCACCGAAGAGGCTAAGCTGGGAGATGAGGGCGTTGAGAAAGCGTGCCTTGTCAACATCACGCATCTCGACCATGTTCATTCAGAGGTGGCGCTCCTGGACCACGAGTGTGGACATCGCCCGCTTGGGTGCCTGCGCTTTAACCTACGTGGCTCTGAGAGCGAGGTAGGTGGTAGAGCGCAGTTCCTGCAGCACATCGGGGTCGGGAATACCCAGGTCCAGATCTTTAAGTGCCTTGGCTTGGTGGACCTGCAGGAGAGCCATGGCATGTAGGCTTTCGAGGTCAGTGATGACATCATCCTACAGGCTCTGGAGGGGAGTACCGGGTGGTCCGTGAGGCGAGCCGCACTCATCCTGAGCTCGGATGGAAGCAAGCGGGCGTGCCAGGGGGGCGGGTGGTTCATGGGGATTTACCTGGTGAAACCGAGCCCGTCGTCATTCTCAAATCACCTTCATTGCCAGCCGGGTCGTCCTCAATCCCGTGGGAAGAAGGAGCGACGTGGGGGGTGGCTGAAGTGGCATTCACCTTCAGGAAGGAGAGCCTCAACCGCAATGCTGCCATGGTCATGTTCTCGCAGTGAGTGCATGAACCATCCACAACGCCGCCTCAGTGTGATCGCTGCCCAGCCACATGAGGCAGTGTCTGTGGCCATCGGTCTTGGAGAGATATCGAACGCATCCAGGAACTACACTGAGATGGAAGGGCATCTTCAAAAAGACACGTCCTGAAAAGGACGTTCAACGCCTGTCTGTGTATTGCTCTTTTATGAATGGAAACTCAAACTCTTTTAGAGAATAAAAACTCTTTTAGGAGGGGAAAACACTCTTTTAGGCAGTGAAAGCACTGTCGAAGCACCCAGGGGCGTGGAATGCACAGCGTGCACAGAGAGAGAACGCCAGCTGGAAATGCGCCGTAAGATACAACAGCAGTGCTTCTTGCCAACAGAGGTGAGTGGAACAGTGGTGAACTTCAGCTTGCTGTTGTACAACCACTCGGCTCCGAAGAAAAAATCTGACTGACAGACACACGCCCGCTTCTTTTTATACCCAAATGTCCAGGGGAGGGTCATGCAAATTATGTCTGCCAATTTCTCATTTCTCAAGTTCAGAGGTACTCGAGGCTCCCAAGGAAGACCCCTTGTGTCACTTCATTCGACACAACGTCGAGTGAGAGACAAAAGTGGAACAAAATTACACTCTTCAGAATTAACCCTTCGCTAAGATTTGCTCTCTCTGACCAGCTCTGCAGAACTCCCCATATGAATAAATAGGAGATTGCTGTGAACGCCATGTTTTTTGTAAAATATTCTCATAAACGGAATGGATAATATTACATGGACTGGAATGAAGAGTGACATTTAAACATATTTATCTGACATTTTGTTGTTAAAAAAGTACTAAATTACACAGGAATCAAAAACTGTGCAGACTGTGAATCAGAATTGAGGCAAATGATTATCACACAAAAAGAAAAATGTAATTGATGGCAATTACAGACCTCAGCATTAGTGTAAGTGAAAATAACTGTTTAAAACTCATTTTGATGCTGTGAACTCTTCATTTACTATCACCTTTACTAAGACCTCAGTCATTACTTAAATTAATAAATATTAAGCTTGTTAGCTGTCTTTGAAGTTTTGTTGTCCTTACTGATGTTATATGTTCATTTGTGAAAGAAGAATGACACACTGTAATACATAGCATACTCTTCTCAATATTTATTTAAATATTTTTTTTATTTTTGTAAAGAATGAAAAAACAATGTTTGTATCTTCTCTGTGTACATCGTGTCACTATTACAAGTGATCCAGCAAAACGTTTTTACATTTTTTTGGCTCACTTTGATAAAATCCCTCTTAAAACGACTCAAACACACATTACTCCCATAAGCTCTCATTGTAAAAAGGTAAACGCTTTTCAGAGTAATGGTGGCAGGGTAAAAGTTGCTAAGACAGGATTGGTCAGAAACGCTTATAAGGTGGGGTTTAGCAAAAGCTAAATTAAATCAATTTGTTTTTAGACACTTTCTAATTGTCAAACTTTGTGAAAAATGTCCATAGCTAATGTAATGAATTACACTTGTGGTTACTCTGTTAGTTCACCTGTGTGAACTTGAGGGTATCTGAATTCATACACTTACTAAAAAATATTGGGACCAGTTTGTTAAAGGTAATGGAAAACAATGGTTAATAAAAGTGAAGTTAGTTCTGAGAAAAGGATATGAATCATTTTGGTATTATATTTTCTAATGCAATGCAATTCATATATTTTTAAGTGTGGATTAAGTGTTAACATTTCTGGCCACAGCTCTTTCCTTGAAATTCACAATGCAAGTTATAATATAATGTGTAAATGTCATTTGTCAGTTCATCATGTTGCCCATTTTTATCAGTTAGTTTGGTTGTTCATTATTGCCAACACACCAACATTAACAGAGGAAAATTCCAACCTGCTAAACTGGTGTCTATCTCATTCTAATGGTCCTCCCCAAAGGAAGCAAATGACCAGAAAAAATCTAAACTAATCTAATTTGGGTCAATCAAATCTAATTGAGAGACTTGCAAGATGGCATTCAGCAGACAAAAAATGTAATTGGATCTTTTTATGAGGCCCAGTGCCCCTCAGTAGGTGCTCTCTTAAATCAAAATTGATTTATTGTCAGTCGTGGGACAGCTGTCACATCCAAGTGTCTACTGCCAGGGCAAGGAGAGTGCTTGCACTACACCAATCTATAGTGATGACTATCAGAGTGATGACTGAAAGGTTAGGGGAGCAGAACTGAGTTATGGGTAGTCTAGCAAAGCATGCTGCTCAGCTGGTCACAGATCTGTAACAGTATCCAATTTTGAGTTGTGTTAGTGAGGTTTAATTACAGTGTGAACATCACTGTTGATGCAGAGGGTGTGTAAAGTAAACCACAACACCCGTTTTTGGTTCATACCAAGAATAAAAGTCAATATTTGGGTTTTGGTGGCAGAGTGTTGAGGAGAATGTATATGCAGAGGATCAGATGTCTATTTGATTTAATGCTAACTGTAAATTATGCAACTGATATTCATTCACAAATTAGCAGGAGTTGCATGAGGGTATCTTGGTGTGTCACAGATGTTGTACATGATAGTTTTAATTCTTTATGAATAATACCTCTGAAGAATGCAAATAAAATAACCTTGTGTACCATTCTTATATAAATTTACTAGTTAAAACATCAGTTGATTTTTCTTCACATACACGTAAGTAAGCTCATATGGTTTTAGAACTTCTTGTGGTTACCAGTGACAAGAAGAATGAAAAATCATGGTTTAGTTAGCAAATAGTAACAACCTCTATCAAAAGTGTTGCAGTCTACCAGTTCAACCTTAAGAGAATACTAACTCTCTCTCTCTCTCTCTCTCTCTCTCTCTCTCTCTCTCTCTCTCTCTCTCTCTGATATATCAATGGAGCAGAAAACCCTCCATTGTCGTCCTGAGGTCTATGTAATGAGAATAAATTATGTGGAAATAAATATGCAGCCAGTTTGCGGTCTGCTAACCATATATCCTGAATGTGCATTATATATATGGGAGACTGGGCTAGTTGTCACATGGAGAAGTTGTCAGAAGGGCATCTCAGTGACGATTTGCAGACAAATGTGTTTCTGTCTAATTATCAATAAATAAAACAATGACATGTGGCATAGACAGGAGAAAGTGTCTGAGGATCTTACCATTTCCAATGCATAGTACACTATGTAATTCAGGGAGTGGTGGTGGCATAGTGGGCTAAAGCACTAATCTGTTAAGCAGAAGGTTGTCGGTTCAATCCCCACATTCACCAACATTGTGTCCTTGAGCAAGGCACTTAACTCCAGGTTGCTCCGTGGGGATTGTTCCTGTAATAAGGGCTCTGTAACTCGCTTTGGATAAAAGTGTCTGCCAAATGTGTAAATGTCAATTTCCTGTTTACAAAAATGTATTACTCTATTGCCATAATCGACAGTACCATTAGAAAACTTAGAAGGGTTTTATGCAGACCTATGGACTTTTTCTATCTTTCCCTCTGAGTATGTGGCTCATCAAGGGTGGAATTTTCTCTCATCAGGCTTAAAGATGTTGATTCCCTGGCTGAAATTCAAGTACCTGGGGACACAAACATATAAACACACACAATTGATTAACTTATCACAAAGGGAACATAACTGTGGTTTTTATTTTCTATAATTATTCTTAATTATTACGAAACAAGCATGCTTGTACCATCTAAGCAAGCAAACAAAACCTTCTAAACACAAGTGGACACAAAATGATTACTATATACTGTAAGATAGTCTACTTAAAAGTATAGAGATGTGTCCATGTATATTGAAAAAGTAAGAGTACAAACCAATAAGCCATTTTTTCATGCAACACATTATGCAACACATTATCTCACATTATCGTCTTTATGGAACACTATATAATGTCCTATCATCTGATTACAACCCAGCTATGAGATGCACATGTGGCGGACATAATAATACCTTTATCATGATTTCATATGCTTCTTCCTGTAATCCTCCCCCCTCCCATACCCAGGCAAATGTCACCAAAATAGGTGGAGTTCATCCATTTGAATCCCATTGGACAATCTCATAACTGAGCTGGAGCAAGGGCCATTACTGGTGGTGAGCTCATAATTAAAATGTGTGGATAGCAACAAAGAAAGGCATTTTCAAATTCCATAGTGGACAAAGGATATGTGGACCCAGGAGAGATCTATAGTGTTGATGAAGAACTTAATTAGATGCTTTCAAAGAATCATGAAATTGCAATGAAGCAATACAAATTCATAAGATGGGCAGTCTCAGAGATCAGAAATAAATATATATATATATATATATATTTTTTTATTTATTTATTTATTTATTTATTTATTTATTTTTTTCATTATTTATTTTTATTTATTTTTTTAAAGAGATATTCACACAAAAATGGCAATTCTGTCATCATCTACTAATTTTGTTTCAAACATACAGTATATAACTTTTTCCATTTCTTCTATGGAACACAAAAGAATTTGTTAGGCAGAATGTTAGCCTTAGTCACCAGTCACTTTCATTGCATCTTTCTTTTTTTTTTCATCCAATGAATGTGAATGGTGTTTGATGTGAATGTCAATGTTCCACAGAAGAAATATGGGTGAGTAAATGACGATGACAGAACTTTCATTTTTGGGTGAACTATCCCTTTAAAATCAGAATGTATCTTTGATAAATCATGAAAAAGCATAACATCTTGGTTCTCTTCAAAGCTCTACATGGCTGATACAAACATTTAAACAGGGGTTACTTTTGAAATGTATTCCACTACAGATTACAGAATACATGCTGTAAAATGTAATTTGTAACGTATTCTGTTAGATTACTCAAGGTCAGTAACTTATTCTAAATAGTTTGGATTACTTTTTCAGCACTGGTAGATTTTTTTCACTTGTTTTGGCTATAAAAACTCAGCCAGTTCAGTAAGACAAAATACACATGATATTTTTACATGAAAAAAATAAAACATTGTTTTATCAAGAATATGATTTTTGCCCTAATATCAAAGGTCTTACTAGAAAAAAGGAATTATTATGATCAAACATGAATATTCTTGATAAAATAATATGATCGTGTCTGGTAACGTGCAAATAAAATGTCTAGAAATAGCATTAAGCGTAAAAATGACAATTTACACAAGGTTTATTTCTATTTCTTCTGCTCCAAATTACTTCAAAATTACTTCTCTGTCTGCTCGTATGAATGTAACACAATATAAGAAAGTGTTTCACTGCTTCTTATATGCTCTTTGGATTGCATCATTTAAATGTATAAATGTTTTCCATTTGAAAGGATTAAATATTAAATTAAACAAAATGACAATAAAATGCAAAATAATCTCTTCAGTAATCTAAATACTTTTGAATGTAACTGTATTCTAATTAACAATGATTTAAATTGTAACTTTAGTTGAATACAGTTACTTATATTTTGTATTTTAAATACGTAATCCCATTACATGTATTCCGTTACTCCCCAATCCTGAATTTAACATACCATAATTATATTGCTGAGTGGATGACTGCTACACAATGACACTGTGTTCATGTAAACAATTACTTTTATTTCTTACCCTGTTTCGCCAGAGACAGGCTTGCTCTCTGTATCTGATCTCACCGGAACACAAAAAAAGGTAAATTGTCTGCACTTTTATAGCACTTTTTTTTTTTAACCTTAGCGGTTTTCAAAGCACTTTACACTGTGAATCAGTCACCCATTCACACAAACGCTCGCACACCAATAATGGCAGAGCTGCCATGCAAGGTGCTAGCCTGATATTGGGAGCAAGTTGGGGATCAGTGTCTTGCCCAAGGACACTTCGGCATGTGGAGTCAGGTAGGCCAGGAATTGAACCGCCAACGCTGCGATTAGTGACCAAGCCACTCTACCACCTGAGCCACAGCCGCCCCAAAAAGGTTTCACGTTTCAAAAAGAAAACCTCAAAGATTGATCTTGTACATCTGATCTTATTGTAGGCTAAATGTAGCCATAGCAAATAAACACCCATGTGAATAGATACAGTTGTGATTCTTCAAAAGAAGTCTTGCTTCATCAAATATTCAACATGGCCCCTCAGGCATTTCACTGACATCTCTGCTCAATTTCCTGATGAAATTTAGAGATGAGAAAACACAATAGTTCTGCTGTTTGGCCTTAAATCCCACTGGTGACTTAAAACATGGTAATAGATTTTCTATCCCAAGGGGAAGATGGGATGAGATTTTGCCACATCTCAGTCAAAAGGGAGGGAAGAGAGAAATATGAATACAGAGGACAATTGTTTTAGGGGGAAGCACAGGCAATCAATATAGTTAGTCCAGGAGGCAGATGAAATCACAGTTTAAACCAAACAGCTAATTATACAAAAGACACTAAAATCAATATGAATGGTCCCCAGTATATTGTCTCTACATGTTACACCCACACAGTGATTTGTAATTGGATATTAAGGAAAATAGATTTTTGGGGGGGGGGTTAGGTTTGGGGGTAGGGGGTGTTTGATGATGTAAAGGAAGTTTGAAAATGGCATAGAAAAGAATGAGCTGTGTCCAAAATCACTCCCTATACCCTACAATATGTAGTGCACTAAATGGGGTGTCAGACATTTTGTGTTGTCCGAACTTTGAGAGAACAATTTAATTCCCTAGAATATTCATTGTTTTATGCCCACAATGCACTGAAAAAATGCAATGAATAAAAAAAAAAATGCAAAGAATAATGCAGAAATATGCACTTGTAGTATCTAGAACTGTACTGGAAATTAGTTATCTGTTACATTCTTTTATGTTGGATATTATTATTTTTTTATGTCTGTTTGTTGATAGGGGATTAGTGGATTTTTTGATGCGTTTTTGATTTGTACAAAAAAAATATATATTTGATTTTAAAATTAAATTAGACCCTTTGGGTACGATGTGCCCCTCAGAATTGAAGCAAATTACCCCTAGCTCCATGTTGGTGCAGATTTTATCATTGTTTAATTGAAGAAATATTATAATTATATGGGGTTATTGTTGAGCAATCACATGCATTAGATGTACATTTTAAACAGCTTCACTATTAATCGTGACTTGTAGGCTAAATTAGTCATCAGTCAATCTGAATTAATAACAATGCTACTATGAAATTCCTTTAATAAAAATATGGGTGTCTAAATATTTATATATACATAGAACTGTATTAAATTCACAGAATACATTTACCATTCAGATTAATTTCTTAGGGATTCTGTTTTTGGATTGTCTTTCATTTATTCGTTTATTTAATTATTCAACTAAATTATGAAAATACAATATTGCATAGAATATTTAATTGAGTACTTTACATTAAATTGCATTATTCATTCAAGTCTATGGGATTCATGACCAAGTATAATAGAGATGCTAGCTGTTGGATTCTCTCAAGTAAATGATTTAAAGTTAGTGACAGATAAAACAATGTAGTGCCAGCAAAAATGGATAAAAAAGACAGAGAAGGTCTTCACCTTCTTTTGAGTTCTGTCTTTTATAGTGCACAGAAAACTATAGTATACATCCTCTGATTTGATTGACAAATACTGAATCCAAACCTGGTGTATTCACCCCATTCCTGTTGCCTGCAGTCATCTGCCGTCTCACTCTCTGTGTTCTGCACCTAAGTCATTTACTCTGAGTGACAGACAGACATCAAATATAGCCTGTGGCGTACATTGCAGTATCTCATAAGACATAAGAACTTCCTGACATTTATGAAATGACAAGCAAGCGAATGCTTTTAATAGCTTTTAAATGATATGGTAGGTCTTATCGACTACTAGGCTGTGTGGTCCCAGAATGCTTTTCAATTTGATTGGAGGGATAATGTGTTGTTAAAGTGCCATGAAGTTCTACTGATGGCTTTTTCCAAAAGCTGATTGCACAGTGATTTTGGTGACAGTTGGTCTAAAGTTCTTCAGCTGAAATCGGTCTGTGCTTACCACTGCCCCCAGTGACTGATGGTGGAATAGATGTTGAATTTATGGGCACAATTTATGTGAGCTCTGGGCTCTTATGTTACTGGATGGAATGAGTGAGTGGTGCCAAAAACTAGATTTTTTTACGAAATCATGTTTTAAATTAAATAATAATGCAAACAGTATAATGCATATTTTATTAGTCTTACATACACCCTGACCTAAACTGCAAACCTAAACATAACAGTTAGTGGAGTAAAAATGTAATTTTAGAGGCAAAATAGAGCCTCCGAATTGGGATCATCGTTAACTATGTGAACACGATTACTTGTGGATTCCATGGGACCAGAACCCATGTCTTGAATGTTGCTCGAGCAAGCCTCTATCAGTAGCACCACTGCCGGAAAAGGTAAACACATTTGAACTGATGGAAAAATGTCTGATGGGGGATACAACATTGCTCAACCAATTGTTTGAATTTGGGACAGGACTACCTATTTGATTTACCAGTGGCAGACGAATTGGGAAACGAAGCAACACTAGGGGTCCTTCTTGAAGGTCTCAGTTACCTCTGAACTTGAGAAAAGGCCAATGAGAAATTGTCAGACAGAATTTGCGTGTCCCTCCCCCAGACATAGGGGTATAAAAGGAGGGAATCGTGCATCTGTCTAGTCAGGTTTTGCACTGAGGAGCCGAGAATAAAGTTTGGCCGTTACAGTGGCTCGGTACAGCATTGTGGCCGGGGAACGTGGTTTACAATAGTAACCTAGACGTTCCCTGTCTGTCGTTCACTTGATGTTGTGTCAAATGAAGCGACACTAGGGGGTCCCAATTCAATCATGCCATGCGCTGAACCGTGTACGTGAACTGCTGATGCAGGTGCGGGCAGGAAGTTGCGTGCCAAAGCAGCAGGCTGCATCAGACTGCACGTACCCTTTCCCAATGCCCCATTAAAATGTCATAAACATTTTAGGTTCCCAACGTGCCAAGCATGGGAGCAGGCCGTGTCAGCCGCGCCTTTTCTATCTCTAAGTTTCTCACATAGAGTTAAAGCGGCTGGGGCTATTTAACGCTATAACACACATCAGGGATGGCATTCTTTTCCAACTCCTATTCTTTCAGGGGGAAAAGACCCCACGGAGACCACATCCTACCAAGGCTGGAGGGAAGTTAAATGTGGCGAATACTTCACATGGGTTTTCAGGCCACATGTGGAAGTGGCGCGGTGGTAGATCCTACCTAGCGAGTTACTACAAACACAGCGACTGGGGGGCTGCGGGGACTACCCAAGGGACACACGGATCTGCCAGCAGGGGGACCGTACAGCAGAAAATACACATGGGGCATTAATCCATGATGATCAAACCCTGTGGAGCACCTATTCCAGTACAGAGTAGTTAGTACCCATAGTGGGTCTGGTCGGGAATTCCTCTGCTGAATTCACTAGGGAGGAAAGACATCCAGGGAGTGCGAGTTTAGTGGACTCTCCAGGGAGATAGAGTTTACATGATCATCTCAGTGAAGGGGAAGGGTGCTATGTGCAAGCGGAACACGCGGTCAGCCGTTACGCATTACCGAGTTCTACATGCTCGGACCTGAAAAAATACAGGATGAGACCGACTCAACCCTGAGATTGTAAAATCTCGTAAAGGTATTGGGTGTTGCCCAGCCCGCCGCTCTGCAGATGTCTGCTAGGGAGGTGCTGTTGGCCATTGCCCACGAGAACGCCACAATGTTCATGTGCTTGAACCTGCAAGGGGTGGACACAGCCTAGGTCTGATAGGCCAGCCATGGCATTGAAGACCCAGTGGGCAACCTCTGTTGGAGACAGCGTCCCTTTCCACTGTTTGCCACAGCAAACAAAGAGCTGCTCAGTACTAAATCTAAAGCTATGTGTGTGGTCCACATAGGTACGCAAAGCACACACTGGACACAGCAACGATAGGGCTGGGTCTGCCTCCTCCTGGGGCAGCTTCGCTTGCAGGTTCACTACCTCAGAGGGAGTCGTAGGAACCTTGGGCACGTAGCTCAGTCGAGGTCTTAGGATGATGTGACAGGGACGAGCCGAAGGGGAGGAACTGGTACTAGTACGTCAGGCCGTTTGACGCGAGCCATAGAAATGGTCTGTGCCGAGGCAAAAGTGAGACATGAAAGTACGCATCCTTCAGGTCTACCGTTGCAAACCAATCTAGATGCTAGACATATGTTAGAATAAGTTTCCACGTGAGCACCTTTGAACGGGAGTCTGTGTGAGGCCTGGTTCAGAACCCACAGGTCCAAGATTGGCCGCCACGCACCGACTGTCTTGGGTACGATGAAGTGAGGGCCATAGAACTCTGGCTTCATCTCGGCTGGAGGGACAGCTCTATCGCATCCCTGTGGGGCGAGTGCCTGGCAAACTAAATTGTGTATTCGAGTTGGATGTTTGTGGCCAGCCAGCGCAATAGGATGGAACCATAAGCGATGCGTCCAAGCTCCGGGGGATGATCATGTATGACGTACCCGGTGGGATTTCACAGCGGGGGGAGCAGATAATACTATGTCGTGGAGCAAAGTTGCATGAATGAAACTTGAGTGTTGGTTTTTAAATGCAAAACACAGTTATTGAATGTAAAATGTAAAAACCATGGATTTGTGAGCAGCTTTTGAAAAAACTGACTTGGTCAGACATTACTAGAAGGTTACCAAATGACATTTGTTTCCAAAAGAAACATACAACACACACATGCCAAGAGTCAATGGAGCCCCCATACCCCTCTCTCTTTGACACTCCCTCTCTGTTTTTCTGTCTATACAGTGAAAAGAAACTACAAATGCAAGGTAAATAACGCCACCTTGGCTCTGATAGGGAACAATAAAACATTTATCAGGTTACTAGATTTTTATACTGTCTAAAGAAAATTTGAGTAGTGCAAAACTCAGCCCCACAATGTTAGGATGTTCTGGGTGGTTGCAAGGGCATTGTGATATGGTTGCTACAGTGTTTTCCATGGTTTTTAAAGTATTTCCATGCAGTTGCAAGGCTGTTCTGAATGGTTGCTAGGTGGTTTCTTGTATTGAGCAACAGTGATTTTTTCACAGCTGTCTTGGTTCCAGAAGTATTTTGCCCATTATTTATTTATTTTTTCCATAGGGATTTCATAAAATACTTCATGAAAGAGTTCTAAGCCATTAACCAAACCAAACAACTCAGAGTTGCACAAAACCACAAACTGTGATTTGTACCAGATAATTATTTGAAAATCAAACAAAAAAGACCAAAAAAAGGTACAAGACTATGTACTTAACTTCTTACAAGAGTGAATGAAGTACAATCCCATTAAGAATTGCAAATGAATGAATGAAAAATGATAGAAAACTTTAAACTACTAATATAAGTTGTTGGTTATAACTATAGAAACAGTATACATTTTATTAGCTACCCTCACAGCTCTCTGGAATTGAGATAGGGTGTCCCTTAACATGTTGTAACTTAGCAATATTTCAGAGGTGGAAGAATTCTGTTCTACAAACTTTGGAAATGTGATTTTCCAAGGACAGATTGGTATCAAATAACACCCTAAGTTCCTCGCTGTAGAAGACGATGTAACAGTACACCCATCAAGAGTCAAATTGTATTTTAGTATATATATATATATATATATATATATATATATATATATATATATATATATATATATATATATATATATGTGTGTGTGTGTGAGTGTTGGGGGGGGGGGGGGGGGTTGGCTTGCCATAGAATGCATACTCTATGTCCATATGCAGCATTCAGTGAGTTAAGAAATTATGTTAAATAAAAACAGGAGAAAAACACAGGAAAAACGCTTAGTGACAGAATCAATATGGATTACCATAAGCATTTGTGATTATATGCAGAGTATGATCACAGATGAAAAATACTTTCAGATCAGCTTGACATCTTGTCAAATCTTCAGTAAAAGAGAAAGCTCATTGGTCACTTGAAAAGAACACAAGAGGCCACTTCGGCAACAGAAAGATTTTTTCAAGCAAGCCTGATGTGCTTTTACAGTTTTTGAAGCCATTTACTCAGAAGGGTGTCCTGATGGGCAAGTGATTAACGACCCCCCCCCCCCCCCCCCCAGTGACAGACTTACTTTCAAAGTGACTCTTAACTACTGCCCGGCGTTGTTTGTAAATTAAACTCATACCTGAAAATCACTGGAAAAATCGGCTAGTGTGACCCGTTTTAAGCCGTGATCCTCTGATTGGTGGATCTTTGCTCTTCAGAAACATGGGTAGTGCAGTTTTTATTCCAAAATTACATAATTAATTTTTTCTTAAGTAGAAATTAACACAGACTGATGGCTGTAACAGCAGCAAATACCATTGATTAACAACATTGGAGCCCAGAGTAAGTCTGTCTTTAAAGTTTTTTTTTTTTTTTTTTTTAGGTTATTGTTAAAAAATGATTTAATCTATGGAGAAAATTAATGGGATTTTTACTTCCGGAACCTGTCTGTTGCACTCCGTGGGCCCAAGTCCATGTGTCCACTAAGTGTCTACAATATTTTGGTCCCTGCATTATATCGCCTTGACCTCACTTTAAATGTAAGAAAATGGGAATGCATCGCAAAAGTCATTTAGGAAAGTAATAACACAAAACTCCTCAACAAGCCACACAATTTGAGGTAGTGTGTGATAAGTTTAATAATTGCGCTTGAGCTATAGTAATAGTAATGCTTGTATCTGAAAACAGCAATGATTTCATTTAATCTTAATCTTCATTTAGAGGTCTTTGAAGACATGGTGACAAGTTCTACATTGTTCATCTTGTTCTACTACTCTTTATCCCTTTCTCCTCCCCCAGCTACTGCCGCAACTGCTTTAAAGTGCACAGCAGTTGCTATGGAAATGCAATCTAGGTGGCACACAGGAAGTTCATTAGCTATCCAACTGCATATTATTAGAGCCTGTATAGCATTCGGTTTTAAGGGTGACAAATATAGGATTTATTTTTAAGGCACAGCGCTTGCCATTAACACGTTCATTGTTTTACAGTGCATTCCCACTCTAATCGCATGCAAACAGTCTGCATCTGCTTGCTGCAACTCTGAAGAGGTCTTTCAAATTCAGGAGCCCTTCAATATTGCTTTTGAATGTCTCTGCTAAGGGATAATCTTGATGGGTCTTATGTGTTTATTTCAGGTTTTAGCATAGGGATCCACATTGGGGTAAAACAAGCTCACAAAGGGGCTACTGATAAATCTGTCAGGATGGACAAAGTGCCCTGCCCCTTGTGCTCCAAGACGTCTGCTTGTGCACACAAAGGCGGGCAGTGTTGCATGAAATTTGCATGTACCTCTTCTTTGCAATAAGGCTGGCAGCAGCATGGGAGACAGACGCTCTGTCTCACAAGTATTTTCAAAGAAAAAAGCACAGCATGTGCACATTAAACAACATCCTTATCTTGGATTCTGCATATAAAAGGCAAACAGTCAGATGCATGGAGGTTAAAGCTATAGGTATACTTGCTACATTTTTCAAGAACATGAGAGTGGTGCTTACCGATGCAAAAGTTGATGCCATAATGCTAGGGTGTTCTGGGTGGTTGCTAGGGCACTGCTATGTGGTGTCTGGAGTGTTTTTTTATTACATTGCTATATGATAGTGGTGGTGATTTTTATTATTTTAAGTCAATTGATTCTTTTGATTTCGTTCACCAAAAATATTTGTTCAGATTAGTTCATTTGAACATGTTTTTCAAGTTACGCCATTGAGCCTGTAGATGGCGCCAAATAACCATCTTTTAAGTAATTGCATTGAACCAAAAGCAGTCATCCACAACCAGAACAAGTGCAATATCCTTTATTACATTAATACGTACATGTTATCAATAACCTCCATATGTCATTGTGTTTATCAGTGTTTATCACTCTCTTTTATTCCTAATTCGTCCAGACCCTTTTTTATGTTGAACGAGATTGATGAACTGAACGAATGACATGCAGTTCCTCCTCTCGTTCAGCCAGTCAGCAGTTCGCTCATGAACAAGATGAATGATTCATACATTTAGTTCACAAACAAGTTTATCAGTACATTCAGTTCGTTAACGAACAACATGACTGACTGGCTCAGTGAAGGGGCATATTCATTCAGCGGATCAAACCAATGATATTCTCCTTCACAACCCAGCCTCGAATGCTTTTGTCTCGTGCTTTAGTCGGTTTTTAAAAGCAGGACAAAGCAGCACACATGAAATTTTCATGTCTACAAATGTACGAAGACACTTTAAAAATAGAGTTTAAACACTATAACCATTTTCACCAGAAATGGCAGGTCTTATTTTCCCTATATTTTGTCTAATGCTGGGTTTAATTTTTATTAAGACAGAGAATAAACTCAAGAAAAGCCTTATAATGTCTTACACTGTGCAGGAAAGCACAATATTTCCATCTGTAATTCATGTCATTTTAACTATACATCTTCAGCCATTTGTACACATTCATAAATTGGGGATTATGTTGTGTGCATCCCTATAAACATGTCTTAAGTGTATTTCACCACCTTTTCTCCATGTGGAACATGATTGACTTGAACTGAATGAACAACATGCCTCCTTGTTTAGTCATTCAGCAAAAGCTGAATTGAACTGAATGAACAACATGCCTTCTTTTTCAGTCGGTCAGCAGATGCTCATTCACAAAAAGATATCTGAGTGAATTGTTTATTTTTTTCATGAATGAGTTTACCAATACATTCAGTTTTTTCATGAACGAGGTGTCTCATCTCGTTCAGACTCAAATGACTGTCTAGTAATAGTTCAGTGAATGGGCGTATTCCTTCAGCGGATTGAACCAATGGTATGCTCCTTCACAGCCTGCACTTGACTTCTATTGGCTTGTGCTATAGTCAGTCTTTACAAGTGTGAAAAGTATCCAAAGTAATCTCACTCTCATTGGCTTCAAAAGGGAAAATGTCAGTGAATTGAGGTCAGTGAATGAGATTAACAAGAACGATTCGTTGACTTAAAAGATTTGTTAAAAATGACTGATTCGTTCACAAACAAAGCATCACAACTATACCGTATGGTTGATAGGGTGTTCTGGGTGGTTGGAAAAGGGTGTTCTGGATGGATGCTCACTGGCCAATTAAAAAAAAAAGCCCTCCCTTAGTCTCTATGATATTCTTGTCCCTTTACTAGACATGCCCAGTGTCCCTTCTTTAATATAGGTCTGCTTTTTTTTTTTCTTCCCCATTTTAATGTCTGATTCTTTTTAAAATGTTCCATTAGTGGTTTTGAAAAAATAACCCTATGAATGAGCAATTGTGATAGTGATGCTAGCCTTAGTCCATTTTTTTTCTTTGGAAATACCTGTATAATATTTAGGCATGTAAACTTTCAATAATCTTGCAGACAGATATTTTGTAGGTTTGAATCATGGACAGAATGCCAAAAAGACATGGCACAACTTAAGCTCTATCTCTAATAATATGGCAGCCTAATAAATTCCATAACAATATGAGATTAGTTTGGTGCTAAAGTTAATTAATTGCGGTGTAGCTCGTGGCAGCTGTAGAGATATGGAGATATTCCCATTGCCATTCCTATGACATCAGCATGCCCCCTGGAGCAGAGGAGACATGTAATTTCCTGATCATCAAGACAAATAAAGCAGCACTTTGATGATATCATCCAGACGAGACCTTCGCTCTCTGACACTGTCAGTCACATCAACACAGCGGAATCGCATTTCCCACTAATAAGGCTCCTGTCTGAGCTGTGTGTGTTAGAGTGCATCTGTTTGTATGAGACACACAAGGAATTCTAGACTGACTAATGAATAAACTATGCTCAAGAGGATCCTCTTTCAATGAAAGACTGTTTCTGTCTTTACAGGGATATTCAGAATATTGTGGCCTTGGAGAATTTTTAAGAAAAATGCAGAATTGTGTTATGTTCATTTATATCTGTATTGTTCATTGCAACAGTAACAATTCAGTAATGAGGTGGAAGAACAACTGAAAAACATTTTTGAAGGTAAACAATAAGAGAGCAGCTCGGAAAATTGTGCTCAAAAGGAAGAATACAAAATTACATGTATTTCGCAGTGCATAGAAGGATAGTGACAGCTAAAGACAGGCACTAAAATCAGCCAGGTCAGCATATCTTAGCAAACTCATAGAAAATAACTACAACAATCATAGGTGTTTATTCAGTACTGTGTCTAAATTGGTTAGGACTAAAACCTCGACTGAACCAGATGTTCTGTCGCAGTACAATGGTAATGAATTCATGAATTTCTTTACTTATAAAATTGAAATCATCAAAAAATAATTATGCAATCATGTCACAGTACCTCAGTATCTCACAAGCAACTTCAATTATTCACTGTTATAGGTCATGAAGAGCTAATAAAAACCAAAACATCAAAAGTCACAAAATGTTAGATCCAGTACCAACTAAGCTCTTAAAAGAGGTATTCCCTGTAATCTCAGAACCTCTTCTTAACATAATAAACTCCTCACTATCCTTAGGACATGTCCCAAGAAACTTTAAAATGGCAGTTATCAAACCACGTATTAAGAAGACACAGCTTGTTCCTGGAGAATTGTCTAATTATAGACTGAATTCAAATCTCCCGTTTATGTCAAAAATACTACAAAAGGTAGTGTCCTCCCAGTTATGTTCATTTCTACAGAGAAATACTATATATGAACAATTTCAGTCAGGATTTAGGCCCCATCTCAGTACTGAGACTGTACTTATCAGATACAAATGACTTGCTCTTTTCATCGGATTGTCCCTGCATTTCTCTTCTAGTGTTTTATATATTATTGCTGCCTTCGGCACTGTTACGTTCCACGCGCGTGTGTGATGTTTTTATTATCCTGTGTACGTTGGTGTGTTTATCACCTGTTGGTCGTTATGCTCATTATTCTCTCTCTGTCTCTATCACCCGATCTCTGCTTATAGGTTGTTGTGATTGGCCGAGTCGGACGTCATTCATCCTTAAGGCGGGGCTTGGTGATTAATTGGAGGCCGTCCCAGCTGGTTAAAAGGATGTTGTGTTCATTGTCACTGGCTCTCTCGGTAGCTTTTGGTAGCAAACCCTGCACTCTCTGTAGTGATCTGTGCTCTTTGTAAAAGAGTTGTGCTCTTAGTAGCAATCTGAGTTCTTACTAGTGGAATGAGTTTGTGTATGCTTCTATCTGAATGAGGGTTGTGCTATGTGCTTTGTATGTGACATGTTTTTCTTTTTTTGGATGGGTGAGATTCATTTGTGTTGTCTATCTTTTGTTTGCTTTTCTGGGAAAAGAACAGAGGCAAGTATATCGCGATATACATTGCACCCGTAGCAGACAATTGTTAGACACACCAGGTAAGAATTGAGCGCCACTCTTTGTATTTCTGTTTTATGAGATAGTTGAGTTAGGGTGCCGGATGCACCGAAGATTTCGGTTTATTTTCTACATCTTTCTTTGGTTAGATTAGGGTTAGATTTAAGGAGTGTTTTGTTATCTTGTGTTCTTTCTTTTGGCGCCACTTTTGTTCTTTTCCTATTTATTGTTTGTTCATTCACCCTATCATTTATTGTATGTAGCACACATTATTATTATTATTTGACTGGATTCAGTGGCTTCGGCTTATAGAAATAAATTCCAGTTATTTTCTCTTCAAAATGAGTCTGACATGTGTATTTCCACCACATTCCACTTCCAGCAGTATACTCAATATATAAATGTTGCGGTACCAGCCCTAGACCCACAACGGTTCGTAGCATTAAATGGGGGCTCGTCCGGGATCCATTTAACTATATTTTTCCCAAGATATTGATTACTGCTGGCGTGGTTGGTGGAAGGTTCATGTGCGGGTTTCTGTTTGTTTGTTTTGAAGAGTTAGTGCGGTATGAGGCAGAACTTAGTGTGTGGGTTCTAATACCTTAGCTACAGAATTTAGTATGGCTGATTTTGATCTAGAGACCTTTGTGAGTGCACCTACAGTGGAGCAGTTAGATAAATGTAGGAAAGATGACTTGCTGCGTATCGCTGCTCATTTTCAGATTGCTGTTTTGAAGCAGTGGCTTAAAAAAGAGATTAAGTCTACTGTATCCCAAAGGTTGGCGGAACTAGGTGTTTTAGTGTTGCCCGCAGGTGTTGGGGAAGTTCTTCTTGGTGCTGACAGTCATTCTGAGGAGGAGGAGCAGAGCGAGACGGCTGAGATGGAGGGTTCTGAAGTCAAATCCGTCTTGCCGCCCTTCGACCCGTTTTCGCCGAACTCAGATGAGTTTGCGGGAAGTAATGCGCGAACGAAGGTTCGCATAGCGCGACTCCAGATGGAGGCTCGCGAACGGGTAGAAATTCGTAGAGCGGATGTGGAGTTTCGACTTGAAGTCCGGAGACTCGAAATCGATGCGGACACGCAGATTAAGCTCCGTGAACTTGAATTGAATGCAGCCAAAGTGACACCCGCTCCAGTTGGGCAACCCTTACCAGCCGCGGATGTTTCGGCAAGGGCTGGTTCAGAAGAAACCAACTTTGAGGTCAGTAGACATATTTCTCTTGTGCCGCAGTTTCGGGAAACAGAAGTTGACTCATATTTTAGCGTGTTTGAGCGAATTGCTTCCACACTCCACTGGCCTAAAGAGGTTTGGCCTTTGCTGTTGCAGTGCAAGCTTACGGGTAAGGCTCAAGATGTTTGCGCTACGTTGTCGTTAGAGGATAGCGTGAATTATGAGGTTGTGAAACTTGCGATTTTGCGTGCATATGAACTAGTGCCAGAAGCCTACAGACAACAGTTTAGGTGTCATAAGAAAAGTTCTAATCAGTCATTTGTTGAATTCGCGAGAGAGAAAAGCATCTTGTTTGATAAGTGGTGCACGTCGAGTAAGGTGAATGATGTTAAAGACATGCGAGAGTTGATTCTTTTAGAAGACTTTAAGAACTGCGTATCTGAGCGTGTAGTTGTTTATCTAAATGAACAAAAAGTGTCGTCTTTGTCGCAAGCTTCAGTTCTTGCGGATGAATTTGTACTGACGCATAAAAATGTGTTCACTCCTGCACGTCCTGAGAGAGCTATGTCTTCTCGTGTGAATCGGAGTAGTTTTTCACGACCGAAAGTTACTGTGAAATCAAAAGAGGATCGAGAATGTTTTTATTGCCACCAAGTTGGTCACTTAATCGCCGATTGTGTTGTGCTGAAACGAAAGCAACCGAATTCTGTACCTAAGAGCGCTGGTTTTGTTAAACTGGTTGATTCTGTTAAGGTCGAAGGTAGTGACAAACCTGAGTCTAGTTATGCACCGTTTCTGCTAGAAGGATTGATTTCTGTTACGGGAAAGTCAGATGAGCAGATTAGAGTAAAAATGCTGCGTGACACTGGAGCAATGCAGTCTTTCATCAGTGCAGATGTACTCCCATTTTCTGATCAGACTTCATGTGGGAGTAATGTCTTAATCCAGGGCATAGAGATGGGTCTTGTTCAAGTTCCGTTGCATCAAGTTCATTTGGAATCAGAACTGTGCACGGGCTTTGTTAAGGTAGCCGTTCGTGCGCGTTTGCCTGTGAGTGGAGTACAATTTATCCTTGGCAATGACCTGGCCGGTGGGAAAGTTATGCCTTTGCTGGAAGTTTTTGATAACCCAGGTGTGTCAGATCAACCTGATGAGTTGGCAAGGTTTTATCCTGAGACTTTTTCTGCTTGTGTGGTTACGCGATCTCAGGCGAAAGAGTTAGATACAGTTGGAGATTTAGCTACATCTTCTATGGCATCTAGTTTTATCAGTGATGTTTTATCTGATGAGAGTAAGACCGAGAAACTTTTTGTTCCGAAGCCCTCGGAAATAACACTGCGTGTGACACGTGAGATGGTTATTACTGCCCAGAAGGAGGATGAAAGTCTTCAGATGTGTTTTGCAGCTACTGTTCTCCCAGAGAAAGTTCAAGAAAGAAAAACTGCATATTATGTTGAGAACGATTTATTGATGCGTAAGTGGTGCTCTACTACAGATGATGCTGAATGGAGTAGTGTGTATCAGATTGTGGTTCCTTCTTGTTACCGACAACATGTTTTATCGTTAGCACATGATCACGATTTGTCAGGGCACTTAGGAGTAAAGAAAACTTATTACCGCATTTTAAGACACTTTTTTTGGCCGAGATTAAAAGCTGACGTTACACAATTTTGTCGCACTTGCCGTACCTGTCAGATTACTGGTAAACTGAACCAGGTAATCCTACGTTAGGACTGTTGAGTTAGGGTGCCGGATGCACCGAAGATTTCGGTTTATTTTCTACATCTTTCTTTGGTTAGATTAGGGTTAGATTTAAGGAGTGTTTTGTTATCTTGTGTTCTTTCTTTTGGCGCCACTTTTGTTCTTTTCCTATTTATTGTTTGTTCATTCACCCTATCATTTATTGTATGTAGCACACATTATTATTATTTGACTGGATTCAGTGGCTTCAGCTTATAGAAATAAATTCCAGTTATTTTCTCTTCAAAATGAGTCTGACATGTGTATTTCCACCACATTCCACTTCCAGCAGTATACTCAATATATAAATGTTGCGGTACCAGCCCTAGACCCACAACGGTTCGTAACAGGCACCATAGATCAGCACATTCTCTTGAACAGGCTTGTGAATTATTTTGGCATTTGTGGACTTGCATTATCATGGTTTAGGTCCTATTTAGCAGATCGCTACCACTTTACCTGTGTAAACAAGGAATTGTCAAATCATACAAAAGTTAATTATGGAGTGCCACAGGGATCAGTTTTACCACCTCTGCTTTTCTCCTTATATATGCTTCCCATGGGACATATTATCAGGAATCATGGAATAAGTTTTCACTTTTTATGCCAACGATACCCAACTTTATATTTCTTTGAAACCTGATGAAATTTCACAATTCTCCAAATTAGCAGAGTGTATCAATGAAATCAAGATTAATTGGCCAGAAATTTCCTTCTACTCAATTCCAACAAAACAGAGGTACGAATTATTGGACCAAAAACCAATAAGCCACTAAAATATAATTTGAATTTAGGTGTTATATTTAATACCAATCTGTCCTTTGAAAATCTAAATTCCAGTGTTTGTTGAACAGAATTCTTCCACCTCAGAAATATTGCTAAGTTATAACATGTTAAGGGACACCCTATCTCAATTCCAGAGAGCTGTGAGAGTAGCTAAGTCAAAGTATTTTCCAGATATCATTGAAAAGAACAATCACAGACCAAGAACCCTTTCACTACTATAAACGCTGTTGTGAATCCTTCTGTCAGTGTTTATCAGGCTGAGTCTTTATCTAGTTGTTAAAGTTTCCCTCAATTCTTTGTTGACAAGATAAGGGATTTTATATTGAATATTGTTTCCTCTGCTCACGACCCCTCTGTCCCCTGTTGTTTTAAGCCAGTTTGAACCTATTTCTTTTCCTTTCTCCCCTTGATGTTATTCCCTTCATCTTCTTAAACAAGTTTTTGATGCGGTTGGACCTAGTCTTCAAATAATTATTAATACTGGTTGCCAATCCATTACAGAATTGATTTTAAAGTGTTACTCCTTGTTTCTTAAATCCTTAAATGGATTAGCACCTTCTTACCTCTCTAATTTATTGTCTGAACACCATCCAGTGAGATCTCTCAAGTCCTCCGACAGAACTTACTTACCGTCCCAAAAACTAAACTGGAACTAAGAGGTGACCGTGCTTTTGCTGTCGTTGCACCCAAGCTCTGGAATAGTCTACCTGTTCTTATTAGAACTGCCCCAACAGTGCATGTTTTTAAATCCAAGTTAAAAACATATCTCTTTTCCATAGCTTATAATCAATGCTGATACACTGTGTTGTTGTCTTTTATGTTATTTTGTATATGTTTTGATATTTTTTACTTGAAGTTGTTGTACAGCACATTGGTCAACTGATGTTGTTTTTATTTGTACTCTAAAAATAAATTGATCTTGACACATGATCAGTTGCTGATGCCAAAAAATTAATTAATGCATTCATGACCTCAAGACTAGATTATTGTAATGCATTACTGTTAAATTCAATTAGTAATAATAAGTAAACTTTGATTGGTTCAAAATGCAGCAGTCATAGTGCTGACTAGAACCAAGAAATATGATCATATTCACCACATATCATCATCGTTACATTGGCTACCTGTCAAATTTCATATGAATTTTTACATTTTGTTCACTACGTACAAAGCTTTAAACTCTGCAGAACTTATAAATTTTACCATGCAATATTCCATCATGTTCATTACGATCACAAAATTCTGGCCTGGTAATATTTCATAGAATATCAAAATCCACAAAAGGAAGTAGAGTCATATCCTTTTTGTCTCCTAAACTACGGAACACTGTTTGCAGAAACATTCAATTTAAGTCTAGGCTAAAGACTCATATTTAGCCAGGTATACACCTAAATTATCCATCAACTAAAATTTTGGCTGCTTTAGTTGGTACGCAAATTTTTTTTCGTGATCTATAAATCTGCAGAAAAAAATAAAACGACATCTATGCTAATATTATTCTATTTGTTTCCCTGTCTCAACCTCATGATTCATATCCCACGATTACCAGAGCTGGCCAGACCCAGCTGCATTTCTGCTTGGTGTCGGAATTCACTGCTACGTGTTCCTGATTAATGATAACTAAATGCAGCCGGTGCCAGCCAGTCATCACGTCTATTACGACAGACTTCAGAGGATAAACTGATGCCAACTCCAACCATAAAACAGACTAACTGAACCTTGGACTCAAGATAGACCTCACTGAAATGACCTGCCGGTTGAACTGCGATGCACCTCACTGATCTATGCCTGCATCACCTTGGTCTAATGATGGACTACACACTTAAAATTCAATACGTAGACTGTCAACTAATTGCCAACAAAAGCCTTTATCAACCAACTAACAAAGGACAATGCATCTATGTGAACTTCTGCAGTTAATCCAGGATGAACTTCAAAGACATTAGTCATTAATCTTACAGGTCATACAAAATCTTTGTTTAAACACTGGTCCTTAACACTTACTCAGTTTACTCATTTTAAACCATGACTTGCACTGCACAAGTTTTATCTTCCTTGCCACAGTCGCCTTCGGGTTGCTCACTGGGTTCTAAATACAATTATTATACAATTATTTATATTTTAATACACAAATTACAATCATATTTAATCAAACTAAACTATGATGACTCTAAGATTTTATAGATATTACAGTTTCATTTTCTGTCAAAGCATGATTTTCTGTAAAGCTGCTTTGAAACAATGTGTGTTGTGAAAAGCTCTACACAAATATAAATGACATGACTTGACTAAAAAATACATTTTGATAAAAGGCAAAGTGGCTACAATTTCTTTGGCATTAATTGAACAAATTGTATATCTTGCAAAGCATATTTAAATAAATCTGATTTGAAACATTTGGTTAAATCTTACTTTTATAATCATTTAAATATTTTTTGGAGTAATTAAAAATGTCACAATCCTATTTATTTATTTATTTTATTTTACTTAATTAATTTTAACAGTGTAAATTAAATATTTATGTACATTTAAATATATTTACTCAATTTTATAAATGTATTGTTTTATTTATTTCATTCTAAAATGTAATAATTTAATACATTAACATTTATAAACATTTATTTTAATATAAAAAAAAGTTAAATAGATTTTAGCAACTCCATTTGTGTAGGCATTAGTTGGGCTCATTTTATATTTGGCAAAGCAAATTTAAATAAATCTAGTATAAAACGTTTCTTTAAATCTCATTTTAATAACAATTTAAATAATTTAAGTGTAAATCACAATTCTGTTTATTGATTTCTTTTATTTATTTAAAATTATTTAAGTTCTTTATTTTAACAGTATCAATAAAATATTTCTATACATTTAAATACATATTTATCTAATTTTATAATTGTATTTATTTTAAACATTTTTATATTTAATTAAAAATAAAATAGTTTATTTGAAGCAACATTTTTATTTCATATTATTGTTGACAGAGCAAATTTGCATTTAGATTTCTAAAAGCTTAAAATCACAGTTTTTGTGTAACTAGCCTGCAAATCAAGTTTTCTTTTTAAGCAAGCACTTTGTTAAAGGTTGACATGTGCTGTCCTCCTGTGTCTAACACTAGCATTGCTGATCCAGAATTATTTGTAACAGTTTAAAAATGTGAATCCATTTTTAAGTCTTGGGCGCCCCCTATTGGTGAAAAACAGCTGACAAATGGGTCCTACTGAGAAGTGTGTTTGCAGAAAGTGACATTATAGGCGAATTATTTGGAAGATGCATCACTAGCTTCCTATTAATAGGGGTTTAATGCAATTCCCCAGTTAAAGGGGAATTTTGAAAATTCAAAACTCAGCATTTACAAGAAATACTGAAACGTCATGTTATGTCATAAAACTGCTTTACATGGATGGTCTTACAAATGGAATTATTATTATTATTATTTTTTTTTTATGTAATCACTTTTAGAAATAAACAAAACTATATATATATATATATATATATATATATATATATATATATATATATATATATATATATATATATATATATATAAATATCTCTACCACTGGCATTACAGTTACCTTTTCTGAAGACTTCCATCATGTCTCCATTGACTTTTATATCCCCTTGGGTGCCTCGCCGTGCACATTTATTTCACATTTCTTTTTTGAATTTATAATTAAAGCCCATTTCTGTGTGTGTCAGCATGGGCTCCTCCAATGGCCCAATGTCTTGTGCAGCTTTTGGTCCAGAGAGAACTGTTTATTGTGCCCTTCAGCATGAACCCTCTCCTTAATTATTTCAGCATGGGCCCTGTCACACAAATGCGACCCAGCATGGTTTATCCCATGTTATACATTGTATTGGGTGCAGATTTTAAAAGAGCTCCTTACCAAAGAAAATTTCATTAGCTATTCATCCACTTTCAGAATGGAAGCCTGGACTCTCTAGCCACAGTTACTTGCAAATACCAAGGAGCTGTATTGATAAATATGAGCTTTTCCTAACATCAATGAATTCATGTTTATTATTCATTATCAAATCCGAAACCAGGTGATGTATTTTTAAAATAAACATTTAAAAAAAAAAAAAAAAAAATCTTAAAATGTACAGTTCTGCTTGTGAGTTTACTTCTTGCAGAATCTGCAATAACTTAATTTGAATTATATTTATTTTAAACTACATCTAATTAAATAAATATTAATAATAAATGTATAATTTTATATATTACTATAATACAACATTATTATTATAAGTGCTATATAAAACTAATATATATATATATATATAGTTTTATACTAATCATTTTGTATTATAGTAATACATAAAAATTATAATTTCACTTAATATTTTGTCTTGTTGAATATATCTAATTCTTGCAGGACAATTAAAAAATAAAGCATTTTAAGACTTTGTTTATTGATCTCTCTTTATAAGAATCTAAAAATCTAAATGTATTACAGATTCTGCATGGGGCATGTAAACCTTTGAGTGAAATATTTTAGAATTTATTGCTGTATTGAAATTATTGCTCATTTCAATGGTTCCTTAAACCAAGAAAACCCTCAATATATTTCTGCTTGTTTGAGTTACTAATTTTCTATCTTAGAACGGTTGAAAATTCATTATTGATCTTGGGATCTTGTGACTTTTTAAAATGTCACCCACTTTTACAATGTCCTTTGTAAAAGTGGGTCACACTTACAGCAGACACTCCTACCTTAAATTGACCATTTGGTACATTGAATTCTAAAGCACTTTACACAGCATGTGGCAAAATTTTCATTCTTCTTGGCTAGGCAACCTCAACAACCCCCTTTATCTGAACATTTATGGCATGCATGGCTTCATAATATTTCTGATGTGGCAGATTATCTGGAACAGGTAGGAGATACAGTATAGGAGTGGATATCTTCCTATCCAATATCAATGATGCCACCTGTCAGTGTTTGGGTAGTCTCATGACTCGTGCCAAGTACCATCTGCTAACAATTTGCTAAATTTAGCATCCATTGTCCTTGAGGGAACATATTGAAATATGTGGAGTACATTAAGTGCATCTGGCCAGATCTACAGCTTGGAAGTTGATTTCACTTGTAGTTGTATTCCTTTTGATAATGTATAGATAAACATTACATAAACATTGTGCTAATGAATGGCCTACTACATTTAGAGATAATGTTGCAGATCTAGTCATAGTAGAATGTTAAAAGGGAGGTTCTAACCTTCTTGAAAACATACAGACCAAAACAAAACCTTCCATCTCTTTTTGATATAACCACAATCACAAATCATGTTGCAAAAGAGGGATTTTCACAATTGCAAATCAATACTAAATTTCTTATATAATTTGACTAGGTTATTGAGCATCTAATTAACCCATCTTACTCATTAGTGTTGCATTTCTTTGCATTTTTTGTAAACATTATTTAACATGGTCTATAAAACAGCATGTTTTTAGTGGGACCACTGTTGTCCCAAGAGCATTGGACAACAACACAACTGAACTCTAAAAGGAACATCTGAGATTGCATCTTGGCTCACTTTAGTGTCCCTTACAAGACCAGCAGATCCTGTAGTTATAACATGCCTAATGGTATCTGGTCCAAAATTGGCCTTCTTTTGAGCTGGGTGAAAATGAGAGCTGGGGTTTGATTAATCTATCAAGTCAGTGTGAAAGGCAGGCTGAGCTTTGGGAAATAGGACACCATAAGGGAATCAGAGAGAGAGAGAGAGAGAGAGAGATAGAGAGAAGAAGAATCAGGGAGCGAGGCTTGGCTAGGGAGCTAGAAAAGTGACTGTTTACAGTTCCTCTCCTCATTAGAGGGGTTGTGGCAGGGCTTGGCGGTGCATTCTGCTGGAATATGTCTCTTCTGCAACCCTTGCAGCTCTCTGAAGCCCGCTGGCGCACTGCGACCATGTCAGGCGCAGAATGATGCCATGGCTGCCCCACACCACTGCAGTGTTTTGACATTAATTATCCACACTGCCAAAAAGTTTGCACACAACTTTGTTATTTCTGCTTTTTAACTGCACATCGCTCTGTTTTTTTTTTCTGCTTCCCCCTTGAATTTCAGTTTTTTTGACTACCACTTGGACAAGAAGGTAAAAGTAAAAGTGAGTGTCAGGAGTTGAACGGGAACAGAGGGCCTAGGGGTGATGCATCATAGTGGATTTGCTTTAGTCAAAAAACATTTTTTAGTAGATTGAGAGCAGAGCAGAATGTCAAAAAGCTGGGAAATGCTAAACTTTATGTAAATGAAAAGTCTGTGTGACAGCCTATCGCTGGAAGATGAAGGCAAGACGAGGTTATTACGTCTGTCGTTGCTTAAGGCATTTGAAAATAATGCACTTTTCCAACTGTAATCTTGCATGATGACATTAATTTATTGACTGTGTATTATCAGGGCCACATTAACACACAGGCTTACCTGGGCTGAATCCCCAGAGCACCTGGCTGGTGGGGGCCCGCCTAACTCCCAACTCCACTCTGCCTATGCATTTATTTTTGCATATTTCAGTTTAGCTTTTGTAAATTGAAATGGTTCATAAATAGTTTTTAATTTGATAATTTTATGGGTAAAAAACAAAATCTTTGAAATTAATATATTTTATGGAGTTTTGTTTGAGTCTATTTGTATCTAACATGCATCTAATTTATTCAGAGTGGTATTTGCAACGTTTTTTGGAGGATGATGAATCATTATTTGAATCATTTACTACTTTCCTACATGCCATTGGAACATCACATTTATTATTGTGATGTTATGAATTTCAGATTTTACCGTCTCTTAAAACCTTACTTGGGTAAGTCTTTTCACATGTCAATCAGATGGCACCATTCTGTTTCGAACACCAATTATCTGAACTCAAGCTTGTGAATCAGACCTGACATTCATTAAAAATATAAAAATGTTTACAGTGGCACGTGTTCATATACTGTAAGAACTTACATTGTTTTGACGCTAATCAATGCAAGTTCTTGAATAAACATGCAAGCCACTATGAACAAGCTTCCCTCATAGTGTTCATGAGAGCACAATGAACAAAGACTTTCACCAAAAATGACTTCCATATTGTGTTTTTTTAACAAAACCTATAATATAACAGGTGTTCCTAATGAAAGAATAATGAGCAAACAAGGAGGTGGTAAGAGCATGTGGCGATACAGAAACAATAACAAAGCCTCGTGTTCACACAAGAAGGCATATCATCAGAATGGCATGAGCACACATCCCCAAATGAATGAGGCGATATACACTCATGCCAATCAACAAACAAGACAAGAGAAGACACTTGTGTGAGAGTTCGGCCACACACACACACACACACACACACACACACACACACACCCGACACCTTTACTGAAGTGAACAAACCTCAGCACAAACATCCACGGTCAAGAGAGACAGACACAAAGACCGACATAGATTATTGACGCGAGTGCAGGCAGCCAAGATAACACAGGAACGATGCACCCAAGTCAACAACAGACAGACAAGGAGTATGATTGTCTTGGTCCCGACATAGACCAAAACTGAACTAGACAGGAAGTCACAACCCAGACAACACATACTCCAGTCATGAAACACAACAGACTGAAGAGCATGTGGCAGGGAATAAAACAGAGACCGCATGCTCACACAAAGACAGACATGTCCTGTCAGACCAAAACCCAGTCTGAAAGGAGTGTGATAATTATTGGGTGCTTTTTAAAGCTATGCAGTGAGTCACAATCAACTTCCATTGCATTGAAAAGACGGTCAGTATTATTCTTTAAAAAATATAATTTTATGTTCTGTATAAGAAAGACACAAGGTTTAGAACAACATGAAGGTGAAAAAATTATGACAGAATTTAAATTTTGGTGTTAAACAGTCCTTTAATTATATTTAGTTTTTTAATGTCAGTAAAATTATTACAGGCACATCCTCAAGGCACTAGACCTGATGTTTTGATTGTGTGCTCTTCCACGACATTCGACATGTACGGTAACAATGGCCTTGCGATGTTTACGCATTCTGGTCCTTGAAGATACATATCTTTTGCATGTGAGGAACTAATTTATTATGCAATGTGATGCAATAATCAACAGGTGCACCTCATAATTCGCTGCCAACAGCACTTCATTTTCACACACCTGCTCTTGACCACAAGCTCCTTTCTGTATGTGGGCCAATATGAGGACCTGGGTGACACTGAGCAGAAGGAATGCAGATTCTCATCCTCAGAAGGTAACGCATAAAACGACAGAGGGGTAAAAACAGGATATGTAGAAATATAGAATTAGAAAGAGTGCATGTGCATTTTACAATGGCTTTTTGAACATGATTTGTCAAATAACAATTCAGAGTCAAAACTATATAAATACTGGTTAAATATTTCAAACATATCCAATGTCTTTAAGCAAATGCTAATGGGGCATACTGTCTCGGAACTAAACCTAAAGCCAAATCCTAAAAATATGAGCAGAAAACAAAATTTGCACTCAAAACTGAAAAGACCCCAGACAGCAAAAACAAATAATTCAGTGACATGTTCAAAAATTATAACATAAAATGCTTTCTGCAGTGCTAATCAATCAACCAGCACAATTGTTTCTTAGAGATTTCAACTCAAGATACTTTTCAGTGGGAAATTCTTTAAGGACTACACTCCAAATTTCATATCCCTCAAGATACTTTTCAGTGGGAAATTCTTTAAGGACTACACTCCAAATTTCATATCCCTGCGTTAAGATTGATGACTACTTGAGAAACATCTGCTCAGCTTGTATGGAGCCTTGTGAGTAGCTCTTTTGTGGAGGTTTTATTTTTCAATAATAGCTCATACTGCTGCATTGCACCTCAGATCTGTATGTCTGCACCAGTCTCTTCACTTAGTTCTAAGGAGGACTATTTCAAGCTCTTACCCAGCCAGTGAAGCACCCTTCAAACCAGCAGTACTCCCTCTATAACAGGACACAGGTGCGGTATGACAGTACTGCAAAAGCCAATTAACAGTGTAGTCTGCTTCAAAAAGATGTTAAAATTACTGGAATTTGAACTTTCAACAAATCATGGACAGATTTGACTCAGAAGACTCAGAAGCCCTTTATATTGAACAAACTTACACCAACTCACTGTAAGACTTTATAGGATTTGGTTGTGGTGCATGTAATGTAGATTGCTGTAATGCGGTACAATTATGTAATCTTACTTCTCTCACTATGGTGGGACTATAGCTCTAGGATAATTTTCTTTTGTGCTATTTACGCTTCTGGGAAGGATGAGATGAGTGTGGATCCAAACGCAGAATATTTATTTTGATATTATAAGATGAAGAGGCAACAATGATGAAAAATAAAGCACTGGGTAAAAAGGAAATCAAAAAATGCAACAGCAGTTTGCTGGCTAAATATGTACTGTAAGTAACATTCAAACACTAAACTGCTTACAAGCAAACAAACAAACAAACAAACAAACAAATAAGAACCAACCATGAGTGAAGAACACAAAAGGGTATATATAGAGAATACACAGATGAATAATGAGGGAACAGGGAAAAGCTGTGGAAAATGGGCAGGTGAATGCAATCAAAAGGGTTAAAACAGGGAAATCTATTCCATGAAAAAGTGGAAAACTAAACAGTCACTGAAACTGAACTGAAGGTGAGTGAAAAACACAAGGTAGTTCATGACAGGCCCGGATCAGGGAGTTGAGTCTCAGGAAGTGGAGTGGGCAGAGCCACAGGAGGAGCAGGGAATTGAATTCCAGGAAGAAGATCTGGATCTGGAGGCTGAGCAGACAGAGCCGCTGGAGGACCAGGGATTTGAGACTCAGGAGGAGCTGCCGGAGGTGGAGCAAGCAGAGCCACAGAAGAAACATGGAATTGTGTTCTAGGTGGAGGAAGACCAGAGGTCTTCCACAGGAAGAGTAGGGATTTGAGTCTCGGTAGGAGGAGCCGGCAGAGGAGTGGGCGGAGCTGCTGAAGTAGGAGCGAGCAGAGCCACTGGAGGAGGAGTCTCTGGGAGGAGCGGGAGGAGTCGTGGAAGACTCTGAGGGTGCAGTCGTGGTAGACTCTGAGGGCAGAGTCACCATGGTCAGGGGCACTGGCAGTGACTGGGAAACAGCCTCCATGGCCGGAAGTGGTGGCAGTGACTGGGAAATGGCCTCCGTGGTCATGGGCACTGGCAATGACGAGGGAAAAGTCTTTGTGGCTGTGAGTACTAGCAGTGACAGGGGAACAACCTCCATGGTCGTGAGTATGGGCAGTGATATGGGAACGACCTCAGTGATTGTGGACACAGGCAGTGATAGGGGAACGGCCTCGGTGGCCGAGAACACTGGCAGTGACTTGGGAGTAGGATCCTTACTTCTCCTCTTCCGCTTCCAGATGGCTGTGAGCACAGCTGTGGGAGACTCAGAAGATGAAGTCGTGGGAGGCTCAATGAAGGAATGCAGAGTCATGGGAGGCTTGAGGGGCGGAGCCATGGGAGGCCAGATGAAGAAGTCTCCGGGACCACCGAGGCTGGTGAGAAAGTTGAATTTGTTGAAGGGAGCTCGGAGAACAATGGAGCCATAGTGTGTGTGTGTATATATATATATATATATATATATATATATATATATATATATATATATGAGAAAACTGATGACTGATCTAACTGAAAAGGGGGCTCCAGACCCGGTCCAGTGGTCGGAGCAGTGTCAACAGGCGTTCACGCAGGTTAAAGCCGCACTTTGTGGGGGGCAGCTTTTAAATGCACCTAATTTTTCTCTCCCTTTCTCCCTTTGTACATCAGCCTTAAGCTCTCCTTGAGGGAGACCAAGTACAGCATTGTGGAAAAGGAGTGTCTGGCCATCAAGTGGGCAGTCCCCACTCTCCGATACAACCTGCTGGGGCGGACCTTCACCCTCTGCTCGGATCACTCCCCACTCCAATGGCTCCACCGCATGAAGGATACTAACGTCCGGATCACACGGTGGTATCTGGCTCTTCAGCCTTTTAAGTTCAAGGTGACTGGGGGCGCAGATGGCTGACATCTTGATAGGATGGGGGGGGCCCAAGCCAGGCAGTGGGTGTATGTGGCAGCGGGGGCGTGGTGAAGTGCCCATCCGGGGAGAGAGAAGCGGTAAGGGCACTTACAGCTGAGCTAAATTATGTCTAACAACTGTCTCTAATTCCAGTGAGCACGGGGAGAGCGGATAAAACCACCCATGCCACCAGCAGTCGGGAGAGAGATTCTGGGTCCTGAACAATTATTGTGAAGCTGTAAAAGTATTATTGTGAAGCTGTAAAAATATTATTGTGAAGCTGAAGCAGTGAGCACTGCAGTGGGTCCATTAAAAGTCCTGACCTGAGAGGAGCAACCCGCCTTTCGTGTCCTCCTCGCCCGAAACCTTTACATCCATCTAGCTGTTTTGAATACAAGAATGCTCTGTCTCTGAATAGTCCCTTTACTCTAAAATAAAAATAAAATCATCAGTTTGGAGAAACGGAAAATAGCCTGGAAAATGTTTTGATGCAATTATAAATAAAAAAAATTAGCATCATGATATGTTGCACAATTATGACTCCTTTATTTGAAGATTTTACTGCAATTTCAATTTCAAATTATTTATAACAGACAACACAAAGAGAATATGGAAGTGGAACCAAGGTCTTGCATGTGAACAGCAGTGCTTATTGAGGCTCAGGCTGGTTTGAAGGTTTTTTTTCTAGGCTCAGGCAAAGAACAGTGAGTTTAACAGTTAAAAGAGTATAGAGCACTGTGACTGCCATGTGCTTGGCGTAATGAGAAGATTTTGGGATGTAACAACATTAGAGTGAGTGATGCGAAAGATTTGACATGTACAAGACACACGATGGTCTCAATTTCATGTATGATATTTCATGAGTTTTGCACTTTGAACTCTTAAAAGGAGAACTAGTCAGGGAACTAGAGACTGAAACTTCTTCTAAGGTGCACCTGCAGATATGAAGGTTTTCACTGGTACAGTAACCCTAGAAACAATATAACAATGGTGAGAATCCAAAGGAAAGAAATTCACAAGTAAGAACTTAATATCTCAATCGTTTCTAGACAGAAAACATGCAAAACAAAAAGATACTTAAGAAGTCTCCTGGTACTTTTTCCCCATTAATCTTTTTCCCCATAAATAAAAGTCCCCATTAATCTCACATGTGCCTCATCTAGAAACCTCAGCATGAGTGTTTACATGCACAACAATTCACTTATATCTATCAAAAGTCAACTAAAAAAATATAAAAAAATTAAAATACATTGAAGCATTATAATTTTTTTATTACATTTTTTTTAATGTTAAATATTATGTTTTTTCACCATTATATATATGTAAAAAAATATATAAAAATCAGTGTTGAACAGCAGCATTTAAAGGTGCAGTATGTAACAATTTTCATGTAATATTTGCATTTTTTTGCCAATATGTGCCAATGAATGGCTTGTAACGCAACTTAAAAGAATCCAAAAGATGTGACGTTTTGCATGCTCCCGAGAGCCTTCTACTGAATGCCGTCTGGATAAGCTGGAACGTGATTGTGGTCGAGCAAAAACTAGAGTGAACATCAGCAGAGTATTTGATTCCTGGAGCTTGAGAGGTCCCGCAAAGTAGAATGGAGAAAAACTGCCCAAAAATAGGTGTACCATGCAAAAATAGGTAGCATCATACACAAAAAGACTTGAGGCTGTAATTGGTGCCAAAGGTGCTTCAACAAAGTATTGAGCAAAGGCTGTGAATAATTATGTAGCCTACATGTGATTTTATTGTTTTTAATTTTTTATAAATTTGCAAAGATTTCAAACAAATTTTTTTCACGATGTCATTATAGGGTATGTTTTGTAGAATTTTGAGGAAAATAATGAATTTAATCCATTTTGGAATGTGAAAAAAGGTTTTGGGGATCAAACCTGACCCTGAATTGGCATTCTTCATATTTTATAGGTAAGTTTACATAGATGCAAAGCATGTGAAATATAGTGCCATAAGGATTGATCTGTGTAATTTTAGCCAATTTGATCTTGCCTGCTAACGCTGATGAATTGCAAACTTCTTGATTCATAACTTTCAAATTATTTCAACAATCTTCTCTTTATATTAAAAGTCAGGTATACAGAATAAACTTAAGCAAATACTCTGGTTTCTTGATCAAAGTACAACTTATGACATACAAAACATACAACAGTGCAACATAACAGTGCAGTGCAACAGTAAACTGTCTTGGTATAGTTTGGTAGTATGTAGCTGCATGTGTGTATCAGTATGCAATGTTAGCTGATAAGTAGTTTTAGTTTAGCCTCAAACGTCGTAGTAAAACTATCATAACTTTGTAATTTTAATCATACTACTTCATCTGTCAGCATAATGCAAGTGGATCATGTTCAGTCTCTGTACGTTACGTCATTGTTTTGGCCATATGGAGTGTGTTCACGAGCGCAAGCACAAGCAACAGTTAGCTGGGTGCAGTTCACTTAACTTCCACAGGTGTCATTAATAACAAGGATTTCTGAATCTTACATACTGCACCTTTAACTAAATATTCAGCCACAAATAAGAAAATGTGAAATGATGGGGAGGGTATTCTGTATGAAACTCAAAGAAATTATCCATTGGTTCATCCACGTAAATTATGCGAACAAATTGAATCACTAAAATTATTTGGTCTTCCTAATGCCTTATATGAGAGGGAGAGGTTGGTTTAGGAGAGTTTTGTGTACAAGAATCATCCAAACAAACTGGTTCACTAAAATTAATTGGGCATTCTAATATTTCATATGAAAGAGCTGTTTAGGGGAATGTGTTTAATCAGTTTCTTCTCCTTAAACAGTGAGCAACATTTGGTGAACGTGTCTGGAAAATGTTCAAATTCTGGGACATTTTGCATCCAGGAAAGGAAATACAATTTTAGAAAGCAGGATGTTCCTGGAAAATCCTGATTGGGTGGCAACCCCAGTAAAAATGTGCATGTAAACGCGCTGAATGTCAAATACATTTTTGCCGAGATAACAAAATCTTAAATCAAAAGTCAAAGATTTCAATATGAACTCGAAAATTTCACAAAAAATTCTTCCAAGATAAAAGTTGTAACTGTCATCCATGATAATTTTTTAGCTCTGTACTAAAGCTATATTTCAACAATTGTCAACTTTGTCAATACTTACAGTGCATCCGGAAGGTATTCACAGCACTTCACTTTTTTCACATTTTGTTATGTTACAGCCTTATTCCAAAATTGAACAAAATTCAACAAACAATACCCCATAATGACAACGTGAAAGAAGTTTGTTTGAAATCTTTGTAAATGTATTAAAAAAAATAAATAAAAAAATCACATATAAGTTTTCACGGCCTTTGCCATGACACTCAAAATTGAGCTCCGGTGCATCCTGTTTCTACTGATAATCCTTGAGATGTTTCTACAACTTGATTGGAGTCCACCTGTGGTAAATTCAGTTGATTGGACATGATTTGGAAAGGCACACACCTGTCTATACAAGGTTCACAGTTAACAGTGCATGTCAGAGCACAAACCAAGCCATGAAGTCCAAGGAATTGTCTGTAGACCTCCAAGACAGCATTGTATCGAGGTACAGATCTGGGGAAGGGTACAGAAAAATGTCTGCAGCACTGAAGGTCCCAATGAGCACAGTGGCCTCCATCATCCTTAAATGGAAGTTTGGAACCACCAGGACTCGTCCTAGAGCTGGCCACCCAGCCAAACTGAGAGATCGGGGGAGAAGGGCCTTTAATTAGGGAGGTGACCAAGAAACCAATGGTCACTCTGACAGAGCTCTGTGAAAAGAGGAGAACCTTTCAGAAGAACAACGAGCTCTGCAGCACTCCACCAATCAGGCCTGTATGGTAGAGTGGCCAGACGGAAGCACTCACCATAAAAGGCACATGACAGCCTGCATGGAGTTTGCCAAAAGGCACCTGAAGGACTCTCAGACCATGAGAATCAAAATTCTCTGGTCTGATGAAACCTTTGGCCTGAATGGCAAGCATCATGTCTGTTGGAAACCAGGCACTGCTCATTACCTGGCCAATACCATCCCTAAAGCGAAGCCTGGTGGTGGCAGCATCATGCTGTGGGGATATTTTTCAGCGGCAGGAACTGGGAGACTAGTCAGGGTCGAGAGAAATATGAATGCAGGAATGTACAGAGACATCCTTGATGAAAACCTGCTCCACAGCGCTCTGGACCTCAGACTGGGGTGAAGGTTCATCGTCCAACAGTATAATGACCCTAAGCACACAGCCAAGATAAAAAAAGGAGTGGCTATGGGACAACTCTGTGAATGTCATTGAGTGGCCCAGCCAGGGCCCAGACTTGAACCCAAGCAAAGGCTGTGAATAATTTTGTAGCCTACATGTGATTTTATTGTTTTTTATTTTTTATAAATTTGCAAAGATTTCAAACAAACTTCTTTCACGATGTCATTATGGGGTATTTTTTGTAGAATTTTGAGAAAAATAATGAATTTAATCCATTTTGGAATGTGAAAAGTTAAGCGCTGTGAATACTTTCAGGATGCACTGTATAATTCTTATAAATCTCCTGGACCTCTGAACAATAAAATACTACTCTTAAAAGTCAAAAGCAGATGCAGATAAATGTTCTATCTAATCTACAATGTAGGAGACAGTCACATCCCTTAATATGTCTTTATCACAGCAAGCTTCTTATCACCTCTTGTTAAGTCCTTATAGCTTTCAATTTTCAGTTCTTCCATTCCCATAATGATTGGAGACAGATGTAAGTTGCAACCTCACTCAATCATACCATTGTATTATCTACCTGACATGTTGAAGAAATGTCTTGACAGCTGTTCCACCACTTTGGAGAATAATAACCGTTTCCCATCAAACACAGAAGAATTATTTCACATAAACAAGCTTAGACCTGTGTGAGTGCAGAAACATTGTTGTTATTTAAATGGACAGCATTGAGTAGCCTGAAAAGATGAATTGCTGGTACATAGTGATTCTTTTTGTTCTTGCAATTGATCAAAATGGTGTCGGTATGCTATCGCTTTTCAGAGATGTGGATTTTAAAAGCTAGTGTATGAATGAATGTGTACAATAACCTCCAAGACACCAAATTCAAACCTGTCAGCAGTATTGCTGGTATTACAACAAAATATGTCATTCAACAAGTCTTTGCAAAGAGGAGGTTTTAAGTAATGGTATTTTAATACATATACCAGCTGAAAAAAACAGCTGAAATAAGCATTAGTTGGTTAGGTGGTCACCAAGTCCCTCCAAGCTATTTGGCTGGTCTGTTTTGCTGATTTTAGAAGGGCACATTTCACCAGGTCATGATGGGAGACCAGCTGGCCAACCAGATAAAAACCTGCAATAAAACTTATATCAACACAATGTGTCATTCAAGTCAGCATGAATGAGATACTTTGAGTAATGGCATTTGAATAAACCATACCTGCTATAACTACAGTTTAAATATGCCTAAAGTGGTTAGCCAGAATTCCAGTCTCCCCATGCTGTTTGCTGGTCTCTTTTACTGGTTTTTGATGGTTTTAGGTTCTTGTCCACTGGTTAGGCTGGGTGACCAGCTGGACGCCCAGCTTTTCCAGCTTGGCCTGGCTGGGAGACCAGCTAAACTAGCTAAAACCAGCAAAATTACTTGCTATTATAACAAAATGTGGATAATGTGAAATTACAAATAAAATATCCCTGCTGGGAAAAAAATAAATAAAATAAAAAAATAAAATGGCTTAAACCACCTAAGGTGGTTGGTTGGTCTCAGTGCTGGTCCTAGACTTTTGGGGGCCCTAAGCAAAACTTTGTGAGGGGGCCCCCTTTCAGTGTGTACATAATCTCCAAACAATCCCCCAAACCCTCTCTCGCAGAGCAGTTTTGTAGTAAACAAACAACATATGGAGAGTTCATTTGAAAGAACATTAGTATTTATTACTTTTTACAGAAAATAAGCCAACAGTGTATAAAGTGCCAAATTGTAATAAATAAAAGTAAAAGGAACATAATGCCAGTGTTCAGTTGGCAGGGAATGTGGGGTCTGCTTTAGCTAGATGTACATTACCAGAGTCTGAGCTGGGGCTGCTGGTGTTAATGATGAACTTGAGAATTGTCCCTTAGGGCAGATTTCATAAATAAAATTCATGCATCATTTAAAAGGGTTAACACAGTAACAGTGCAATGCAATGGTATCAGCTAAGATTACAGTAATGTCAAAGTTTTTGCAAACAATGAAAGAAAACAATGAACAAGAGTAAATTAATTAAGACCGACAGACAGACAGACACACACACACACACACACACACATATATATATTGGCTGTCAATCGCTTAAAATTTTTAATGTAATTAATTACATGGTGTCACGATTAATTAATCATAATTACTCGCATTTAATCGCATATACAAATATTTGCTGAGAAAGCCCCTCATATAACAATAATTCAATATATAATGATGAAATAATTATACATAGTTCTTTAAATATATAAAAATTATATATAAAATAAAAAATATTCAGATAATTAAAATGCATTACATTCCTGTAGCAGAAGAGTTAATCATTGATAAGGCCATACAAAAAGCGGCTTTAGAATACAATGTATTGTTTACTACCATATTATTGATCATATGTCAGTCAGTGGCATACAGTTCACAGCAATCCATTTCACAAGTGAATTTGTCAATCAGTTGGAGATTTATTATGAGGGCTTGTTTAAGGGTCTGTCAATTTACACCTATGTTAGACATCTCTGGTGTGTTGCGTCATAAACATAAAATGTTCAGGTCACTGTGTCAAGTTAAATATAGTTTAATACTCAATCTTTAAACACATCTTGAGATCCCTTAGATCGCATTTGCGCTCCTTCAAGTGTTTTGAACGCAAGAGCGCAACGCATGTTTTTGTTGTTCTGCCTACTGGAGTGTTTTCTTCACTGTATAAACTGTGCGTTGCTCATACAGCTGAAATTTCACTTACTGCCCTCTGGAGTAAACAGTTGGTACTACAAGCTTGCATTTCTCTGGAATCTTCCTTATTATGGTCCGTGGGCATGCGATTAATTGCGCAAATATATTTAAATATATATAAACATGGGAGTAAGACAAATTAACAATTAAACAGCTTGTCAAAAATGCTGCTGTAGTGCCATCTAGCTTTCTGAAACATTTTCACCCTTGAATGCTTTTACGATCTCAAAATCTTACCAGAAAATATGAAAGAAACTTTTTGAAAGAAATCAGAAGTAAACATATGACCATGTTCTTTACATTTGCACACTTTTGACTAAAAGTTCTTATGGATATTGTTTATTGAAGCATTGACATGACATAGCCTGTTCAGCAGAGCTTGCATAATTAAACAGGTAGGCATTCTCAATCACATGTGACGATTTTATTTAGCATGCTTTGATGAGTACTCTTGACACAAATTAAGAAATTACTTTCGATGTGGAATTTCTGTCTTAAAACAGTGGTGTAATATCAAAGCTGGTGAAGTGGAGTATTAGCTTTCTAATGATCATGAAGATTATATAAGTATTATAAATATGTACATACCTTCTATTTTTTTGACCGTTGAATTCCTGGTAAGATTTCTCCTTTTTTTTTCCAGCTCTTGATGTGAAGTAGCCTAACCATAGCCGTTCCTGTCAACTACATTACGCATTACATTACCTGGCGCATGTCCAAAATGGAAACTAAATAATTCATAAAAATAATTATAATAACACACCAGCCCTCTCCTCCTCTACAGTTGACATTACATTTATATCTGCATACTATGTATACATTTTATCACTGTGGTTATTTTTACATCAAGGAGTTTTCCAGCTTGCATGGTAGAAAATACCAGTGCTCGGCTTCTTATAACGTCTTTGAAAACGTGGGGGCCCACCTGGCTGTTTTAGGCACTTGTCAGCTGGTCAGGCTGGGAGACCAGCTAAATAATCTCAAATTTAGCTTAGCCTGGCTGGGAGACCAGATTAACCAGCTAAATCTCTCCCTGCGATGGTCCTCAGCTGGTTCAGGTCTTATCTAGAAGGGAATGGTTTCTAAGTTAACATAGGCATCTATGAATCTGAGTGGACATCCATGACGTTTGGTGTCCCACAAGGCTCAATTCTTACACCACTCGTGTTCGCACTGTATATGCGCCAACTAAGGCAAATTATGAAAATGAACCAAATTGCATAGCATAGCTAGATTTATCTAGCCCTATCACCAAATGACAACAGCCCCATAGACACTCTGTGCCAGTGCATTGATGAAATTAACTTGAAAATTAAATTTAAATTTAGTTGTGCCAAAACAAGTCAGAGGTCATTGTATTTGGTTGAAATTCAAAAGGTGAATACATACCTTGACTTCAAGGGCCTAAAGACAAAAAATCAAGTAAGGAATCTTGGTGTCATTTTGGAGTTAGAACTTCGTTTCAGTATAGTATTTCTGAAACGATATTTCATCATAGCAATAACTAACTCTGCCTACTATCATCTAAAAGAATTTAGCCAACATTTTATGTTTTGTATCCAGTCAAGACTTAGAGAAACCTATTCATGCATTCATCACCAGTAGAGTGGACTACTGCAATGGACTCCTAACCAGCCTTCACAAAAAACCATTAGACACCTGCAGCTCATTCAGAATGCTGCTGCCAGGATTCTCACCCGAACCAAAAAAATCTGAGCAAATTACTCCAGTCCTCATGTCTTTACACTGACTTCCAGTTACATTAAGTATTGATTTTAAAGTACTATTACTTGTTTATAAATCTCTCAATAGCCTAGGACCAAAATATATTTCAGATATGCTTGTTAAACATAAACCTAACAGACCTCTCAGATCATTAGGATCAAGTCAGTTAGACATACAGTGGGTTTACTCAAAACAAGGTGAGACAGCGTTTAGCTATTATGCCACCCGCAGCTGGAACCAGCTTCCAGAAGAGGTCAGATGTGCTCCAACAGTAGCCAAATTCAAATCCACACGTTTATGGATTAATTACCCATCGAGGTTCAAGAGAAGACTTGGGTTTTTTGGTATTTTTTGCTAGTTCAACACGTGTGGAGGATTATTACCATTTTTTCTGGACATTTTTTATAAATTTTTTGGGCGCAAGGACTAAGGGTTCACACATAAGGACAATACTTCTCACTCATGGACTATTTGATCAAGGACTCTGGGATAAGTGTAAGTGTTAATCTTTCTGATTTGATTGTTGTGTTATCAATATACTTTGTTGGATAATCTGCTTATGCCTATCTTTGTTTGATTTCAAGTATTTATACAGTTTTTTCCCTTATTCATTCATACCTTGTGAGTGCCCTGAACTTTTAAGTGACTACTGGTTTACTTAAGTTGCAAGTCAAGTTTGTTACAGCTTGTGCACGTGAAATACCTGCCCGCTCCTGTGTCAGCAGTACACGTATATGGCGAAGTGAGCAACAGACGGGGAACGTCTCGGTTACGTATGTAACTGTTCCCTGATGGAGGACCGAGATGTCGTGTCTTCCCGGCCAAGTCGCTGAGCCGGACCATTTTCAGCTCCTCAGAAAAATCCTGAATGAATTTGACGTATTTCCGTATTTTTTTTGGTTCTGATATTTTTATTGGAAATTAAGAAAAATATACTTTTTGATGTACTTTTTACATCAGCACTGCTGTAATTACCTAAGGCACTCGGCCTGCGGCCTCGTGTCTGCGGCCGAATCACAGCAGTGCTGATGTAGGGCCATATCACACTCTTGCTCATGTAATATTGCTTAAATATAGTTATAAAAGATCATACAATTATGTTTACAATAGTTAGATGAAGAAAGTGTCACACAGCAGTACACTGATGACAATGCTAAAATGTAATGTCAATTACTTATTGAAAAATAAATGAAATCAAAGTTAGCTTGAATATGTACATATATGAATATAAACAAATATAAATATACTGTATGCAAAAAAATAAATAAACATGCCCCTTAAAGTGTAGCTCTTTGCTGATATTTTGCAGATGAATTGCTCATATTTTCAATCTATGTGAGTTTTTTGTGTCTTTATATCTGCAGTGTTTTAAATCCTTCCCCAGATTATTCTTGAGAAAAATAATTTTTCAATTCTTGAAAATCCCAATGCTTTCACAAGCACTGTTTCTGCTATCCTTTCAACAAAGTAAGCATCTAAGACTCAAATAGCCACAAAGTAATATTTTTAATGACTTATTTTCTGCATTTTTATCAGGTGTGAGCATTATTCAGCAAGCCGTACTTCAGCTCCCTATGCTATGAATAAATTATGCATATGACTATGTACTGCTCATTGCTTTACTGTTTGCAGATTCTATATACGCTGCTGCTATTGTATTTGTTGTAACTTTCAGTTATTTATAATTTTGTGATTATTCAGAGATAATCTTATACTTAATATGTTGTCTTTGGATGTCACCATTATTGTTATATGTCAAAAAAAATAGGTCCACACATGTGCACTAAAGGATATGTGCTACAGTGTGCAAGAAATTTCAAAAGAAAAGACATTATATATTGGCTTTATCTTGCAGAGATCATTGAAAATGTATTCTGTAATGCGGTCTGCATGGGCATGTTGCAGCCAAGGGCGGCTGTCTATTTTGCCTGTAGGATGGGACAGTACTTGCCTAGCAACGGGCTGGCCCAAATTACCCAATGGCCCACTGGGAAAATTCCCAGAGCTCCCGATGGCCAGTCCACTCCTGACTATCAGTACAGATTAATTGGTAAAACTGATATATCAGTCTTCCACTACTTTTGGGTGTTTATTTAAGCTTTAAAGAGAGTCCCTATCAACTTAAATAGTATGGAATTGTATGAAAATCAGCTATTTCAGCATTTCTTAAAATTTACCCTTTTTGTTCCGCTGAATAAAAAAATAATATATGTTTGTAATGGCATGAGGGTGAATAAATTAAGGGACTTTGACATAAGCCAGGTTAAATGACCAACTCTTTGCTGTCAATATGGTGTGGTAGGCTAAATAATTCTGCTCTTTCTCACTTAAACTCAAGGTGATTTTAATTATTTTTGCAGAACAATTTTGTAAGTCTATATGAGAAAATAATTTGTGATTAAATGGACACACTGAAGGTCGAAACTGCATTTATTGTGTGTCATTGCACAAGCCCTTTTTCGGGCCTTTATATACATTTTGTGTAACTTTCCATTTCTTCGCATTGCAAAGAATAGAACCACATACAACCATTTCTTCATGATCACAATGGTTGTTTATCCAGAATGTCTTAGAAACAATCTCAGCCATTCAGTTGTTAGCAGCTGCCATTACAAAATATCCACATCATGGCCTGAGATACCAATCAGAGCTTTGTTCCTTGTTATTTCAGCTGGCAGAGCACAGTAATCCCCAACACACAAAAAAGCTATCATTCCATGAGCTTCCTAAAATCCTGGTTTTGTGCTGAAATTACTTGGTGAAAGTAGTTACAAGAAGCTTACACCAAGCAAGGCATCTGTGAAGCACTGAAGACAACCCCATTGTCTCTATAAAGGATTACACAAGCAGCATAGAATGTTCCTGCAATGCTTGAAGAGACTATGTTCCTGCAATGCTTGGGTAACACGGCAGGTTTATCCTGGAAGAGTCTTTATCCTGGAAGAGCTCTTCCCATTTCACAGTCTGTCAAAAACACTCGATTTTGGTGCTGCTTCTCCTGCCCACAATTATGATTAGCTCTTGGCTCTTGAGTTGACTGACCTTCTCTCTCCTTGTCATCTCACTGATGCAGATACTGGGTGTGCTTCAGAGGTGATAAGATAAAGTAGGGTTCTATAATAACGCACACAGTAGTGGTATAATTGGTCTTGTGAGGACATTTTAAATTTCAACGGTCGACCAGTGCCACTGCCAACAGAAGATATAGAGGTGAGTTAATATCACGTTATATGAACGCATTTAGTTTTCGTTATCAACATTTTCTTTTACAAAACTATTTTTTGCAGAAGTTTTGAGTGATGAGTCTTATATGAACTATATGTACGAGACCGAGTTCATAACAGGCTTAGTCCAAGTCGAGTCCGAATGAATCTGTTCAAGATTCTGGATTAAAACTGTAACCGTAAACTCCACATCAATATTTGAATCTTATTATAAACTTCACAACTAAGAAAAACAACTTGTCAAAATAAATGCAAAAAACAAATTATTAATATAATGCTGAACAAATTTCAAAGTGGTTTGGAGTATGGGCACAGATGTAAATGGACGCAGTTGTAGTATCTTTTGAAAGAAGACACTTTAGGGGGGCTTTGGGCTTTTTTTGGGAAAAAGTTTCAGAATTAATATATGTTGTTATTTTTTAAAGTTAGAGAAGCTGAAGTTTATAGTATAGTTTAATACATTTAATAAATGGTAATATTAAAACATTTAATAATTCCCATAAAATTAAATACAACAACATAAAATAAAAACAGAAGAGCTCAAATATCATAAAAAAAAAGTCAAGAACGAATTTTTGACAAATTCACATTGGGTTGACGTTTCATTCTTTTATTATATTTAGTATGGATATTAGGCTACAAATATGTGATGAACTGAGTTGTATAATTTCCATCATGGTCTATTTCATCGATCATATTAGTTTAAATGTCCCTGATACATAATAAATTTGATTTTGTCTATTTATAGTCAATATTTTCAGTTAGAAATGACTTTGTGTAGTAAGAGTGAGTCTGATAAAACGTGTTCTATTTAATAATTTGCAGAGATGGGACGTACTTTTTAAAGTGTACTTTCGTTTTTGATTATTCTGGATGAGAGTGGCAGAGGATGTCTATTGAATGGCGATCTATTTCCCCCACACACATACAGCATGGATGTGTGGGCAAGAGAGTTTAAAAAATACACAACGCACAACTGTTCTCAACCAGAATAATCATACGCAAGGACATATTCGTGTGAAAACTATCCCTGAGTGTGTTGCTTATGTGTTCCCGATGGGCTTATATATTGACCTGAATGACTATGTGACTACTCTGACTTTGTATGCAACTGAAGAATATTATACTTATAAAGTGCACAATGAGCCCTGCTGATAGCCAGGGATAAGATGATGGACTAGCATGGCGCATGCTGTCGGGACACCCCAGCAACCAACTGAGCAACTGTAATGTCAGAATAGTCAGAATAATAACTTTTGAGCATTCAGAACAATTTTGCAACTGGGCATGATTTAACATTTTTATGCTGCTGAAGACCCAGAAGTCTCATTCTTGTGGCCAATGGAACCTTGTGTGCTGCAGTAGTTACTGCTCCGATCCTGTATGTGTGCTGGTGTGTGCTTCTGGATCAAGTCCTGTGAGTAAACATGGTTGCTTTAGCTGCAGGACAACCACACACTCATCATTGGTTCCCGTTTGTCAGAAGAAAGAGAAGATCCAAGGGAAAGGTGGAGTACCAGGATTATAGGTATCGGGACATGGCAGAGAGGGGACAAACCTGTGTTAGTATGGGCTATGAAAATCTATGTACCTTGGACCATGTCAGTTTTATGAATGCTAAAAGGATGACAGAACAATAATAGTAGTCAAGGGATCTTAAGCAGTGTTGGGCAAGTTACTTTCAAAATGTAATACATTATAGATTACTAGTTACAATCATTTGAGAGTAATTAGTTATATTACAATATTACTGTATCTGAATTGTAATGCTTTACTCTACTTTTGCATTACTTTTGAGTTACTAAGACATTTATTTGTTTTTACAGGTTGAGTGATGAGGAATGCCATGTCAGAAAACACTGTCTGTGGTAGTGTAAGGAAATGTTTTATGCATTTAGTACAGACAAAAATATATATATTTTCGCCCAAAACATGTTTTTAAACTTGAAAGAGTTTTTTGTGTTTAATTAAGAATAGTAGTTGCATTGACCTTTTTAATTTCTTGAATTTTAATATACTTTTTCTAGAATCAACTTCTGATATGTAATATTTGCTAGACATGCATGCTAAAATTTATTTAAAGTATGTTGTAATAAACTTCTGTTATATACTTATATAACTTGAACAGCTTCTTAGCAGACTGTCAGTTAAATTATAATTAATTGTATTAGAATTGTCCATATAGGGTCATCATGGAAACTGTGAGCAAACCCATTTGGTGCCCATCCTTTAAGCCCATGTCTTACCTACATGGGCCCAAATGTTTCAATGTTGGCTGGTTTAATAGACAAATTAAAAGCACTTTAAAATGTTCATGATATTCACAATTTTATATTTAATATTCTATATACAGTATATCTCCCAGCCCTAATTATTAAGTCTTATACAGTATAGCAATATCATGAACATAGCATACAGAATAACAACACCAGAGAGCAAGTCAATATTGGGTAGTGTGTTAAAATGCAATCATTTAAGGGTGTTAATATATGCAGGGCTTGTTATAATGCATTCTGTGGTATTTACCAGCCTTTTAGACAAAATATTTTAAGGATTTTATAGATTTTGATTCCATGGATAAGCATTCACAGAAACAAAACATTTGCATGTTTTTTTTTTCAAAGCTTTTAAGCCAGTGCTGGACATGCTGATCAATTTTGAATGTGAGCTTTTGGAAAAAGTCCCTGTTGTTTTAGGAAGTTAGAAGCACTGTTGTCTGTACAAATGCCTCTCTCATTTTCCTTGGTTACATACTGTATATATATATATATATATATATATATTGAAGACGAGTAGGTGTGTGGCTTATGAAGCTTAACATGTTTTACGAGAAAAAAATTTTGTCCCTTAGGTCTTATCCAATCCAAAAAGAAATGTAATTTCAATCTTTGCAGAACCATTAACTCACATATGTAAGGCAGACAATCCCTTAAGTGTGTCAAGTCGGAACAATGTTACATTTGAGGAAGAGGTGTGATGCTTGAATAGTAGAATAACCAGCAAGCGCATAGATAGCCCTGGGCTCCCGGGGCTATAGCACAGAGTCATTTTCCCCTTGCCCTGAACATTTTCTCCTTCTTTTCTGTACCGTGCGTCTAATTTAGATTTTTCCTATGGTTCCAATGTGCTGTGGCATGGCCCCTCCCCCACTTTAACACAAGCAGAAAGTTGCTGTCACGCGGACTCAGTGGGTGTGTTCACAATAGCATACAAGCAAACTACTCTTACTGTTTGTTCTATATAAAGATATGGTCGAACTATTAAGAGTAGTATGCTGTACAAAACATCAAAAGAGTCACTGCGTGCATCCATCTGTCATATGAATGAGAGACAAAAAACTAAGTGTACTGGAGAAAAAAGGTGATCAGAAATGGATATCCAACAGATTTGTGTTAAAAAACACACACCACACAGTTCATCAAATGAGAAAAAGGATAAAGAAGCAGTAAAACATCTTCAAGGTTCGAGCAGCTGCAGCCCCAACCCAAAGATTTATCTAATCCAAGTAGGCTGTTTGTGCTTGGGCAGGTTAATATCCTGGTTACTTTCGTAACCTCCATTCCCTGGTGGAGGGAATGAGACGTTGTGTCAATGTAGTGACACTAGGGCTCCCTATATGAAACGCCACAACTAGCTGAACTGTGTTATGTGGACTGGCGGTGTGAGATGGTCCCCCACACCTCGGGGACAAGTCGACTGCCCAAAAATGGTGACAGGCTGCCTATGACATGGCCTCCTCTTTTTTTACTAAAAAAGAATGGAAATCATTCAGCTGTGGAGAAGTCCCCGTGGTAGGTACTACCCAGAGGGGAGGAGCTCTGCAAACACAGCGATGAAGCCCAATGAAGATATGAGTTTACCAACGGGGAAACCGTCTAGCAGAAGATACATCTCATGGGGTTACAAACAGGCAACCAGCGCATGTGGAGCACCTACAGCAGTAGAGGGCCTATTTATCACACGCACTGGGCCGGCATCAAGTTTTTCCACAAACCCGCCTGCCACAGGGCTAAGGAGGAAGGACATCCAGGGTCCACGACTTCGTGAACATGGCTGGGGGATAAAAACTCTCCCTCCGGGAGGGGGAGAGTACTATACGCAAGCGGTACTCCCGACCAGTTGTCCCGCAAACCTACTTGTTTGTACCTGACAACACACGGGACAAAACCGGCTCAACCAGGAGAATGTAAAACCTCACACTGTTCAGGGCCCAGGAGGCCGCCACACTCCTGATAGAGTGTGCTCATAGCCCCAAGGGGGACGGCTCGCCCTGGGCATGATATGCCTGTGGCGGAGTGGCACCTCTGCCAACCTTTGTGAATTTACAGTTCGGTAGGCGGACAATTATGGACAATGATTCTGGTAAGAGAATCAGGCAAGGGAGAAGTATATCTTCGTCAAACTTCTCTTTAATAACACTTGTCAGGCAGTAAGTGACATCCATTTACAATCTCAGGATGGTAGGAAAGTAATAAGATGTTATCACGTTGTGTTGTGATATTTGTTGCATGAACGCACAACATTGAACGTTATCAGGGAGAGCGCGTCTAGAACTGACTATTGCATCAGTCTGCTGGAAGTAGCAACTATGAGATTAGTCCGTCAGAAACCGCTGCCTGTTTTCCGTTCCGGGACGGACTTTCTGACAATGCCAATGCGATGCATCAATGACCCAGTGGACAATCCTCTGTTTGGAGACAGCACTCCCTTTCTGCTGTCCTCCAAAGCAGACATAGAGCTGTTCAGAGTGTCTAAAGCTCTGCATGTGATCCAAATAGATGCGTAAAGCATGTACCGGACACAGAAGCGACAAGACTGGGTCTGCATCCTCCTGAAGCAGTGCTTGAAGGTTCACCACCTGATCCCGAAACGGGATCACGGAAACCTTGGGTACATAGCCTGGTCGGGGTCTCAGGACCAAGTGAGAGTATTCCAGACCGAACTCCAAGCACGTGTCGCTGACAGAGAACGACTGCAGGTCCCCTACCATCTTGATCGATGTTATCGCAGTCAGGAGGTTAGTCATCAGAGAGTCCACCTTTAGCTCAACTGACTCCAGGGGCTCAAACAGGGCTCCCCTCAGGCCCCGTAGGACCACGGAGAGATTACATGAGGGAATGAGTCGGGGTCTAGGAGGATTCAGCCTCTTTGCGCCTCTAAGGAACCTGATGATCAGGTCATGCTTCCCGAGGGACGTACCATCAACAGCATTGTGGTGCGCCACTATAGGGTCCTGAGACCCCGACAGGGCTATGTGCCCAAGGTTCCCACATTTTCAGAAAAAGAGCGGTTTCCTCACTCCCTGGGTCACACATCCGGTGTTCACAGCCGTTGTTATCACGACTGCCGGACACAGCACTTTTACAGCAGTTATGTTGCTGCGGTGGCAGGTCCCTGCCCCTATGCACCCAGCTGTGGCACAAACACACCCACGCCAGTACGGTTGTGATGGACAGTGAGGATGGGTTCACTCCTCCCTTGTTGCTGACTGGTCCTATGGCGGGTACTCGGAGGGAGGTAAGTGCTTCGATGTCACTAGACTCAGCACAGTCATAAGTTTGGGGTTCAAGCCACCTCAATGTGGCCTGTACAGCTGACGTAATAGTTCCCCTTGGTCCCACTTGTCCAGAGCTTGGAGGCAAGGCTCATGCTCCCCAACCCGTCACGTTGGCTGACCAGGACCGTCCGAATCGGCTATGCGATTCAGTTCTCCAGGTGCCCGCCCTGGTTCAGCGGTATCCGGTTTACCTCAGTGAAGAGTGAGAAAGCCCCTACTTCATCATATCAAAGAAAGGTGGTGGGTTGCAGCCAATCTTGGACCTCTCTATGAAGGTGCGCCTCACGAGCGAGTGCACGCAGTAGTCAATCAGGCAGAAACAAGTAGTTTCTGATCTGCAATCAGATATGGCAGATATATGCTGTTCTGCTGCAGTCCATTATGTTAATTTTATTTTAAATTGTTGCAGGAATAACATAAAGGTTTAAATAAAGAATAATAATTTGTAGCTCATTAATCTAACACCACTCGTCAATGTCATTTGTGATTATTAATTGTCAATTAAATCGATGAAGGCGGGACTCAAGTTTAAGAAGCTAAGCGAGAACCTCAGATTATTCCAGCACTATGCATCATCAAGCAGTTCATGTGAAGAGTGTTAGTGTCATGTAAGGTGTAAGTATCTAAATAAATATGCGAAATCTGACCACTGTTTTATGATTCAAATGTTTTACCAACCGAAAATAATTTCCAAGGGTGTAAACTATTTTCCATTTTGTGAAATTCGCCATTTTGAATTGAAAATTTGTCAAGTAGTACGTGATTTGGATGTCATTAATAATTGTGAATGTGAAAACATCGAATCAGGCTTAAGACAAAGTGAATGTGTGTATATTGTAAAGGAATTGAATGGATGTGCTTATCTGGTAAGTTTCTGAAGTACTTTATGAAGTTTTTTGAAAATTCAATTGATAGTGTCTAAGCAAAGGATATACAGTATAACACAAAGTAGAGCATTTTCACCCTCAGATTAAAACTACAACATGGAATGATATGTGACTTGTGGCTTCAATTGAGTTTCTAGGTTATGACAAGGACAGTGTCATATATTTTAGTGCAAATAGTATTAGGTATAAATTAACAATCAATTTAAGATTTTCTAATACATTTTTTTTTTTTGGTTTTTAACATAAAATTAGATATTTTAAGCAGCTCTGTTCCATAGAACAGTTTATAGTGAGCAGGAGCTGTCAAGCTTCATAAAGAACAAATACTATAAATTGTTATTAAAGGTTCAGTAAAAGACATCATAACAGTAGTCCATAATACTTGTGCACTTTATTCCAAGCATTCTGGGGCCATAGAAAATCTTAGTGTTATATGGACTACATTTATGGTATTTTCACAATGATTTTATTTCCATCTTTGGACCTTGACAGTAGTGCTCAAAATTAAGTAGTTTTGTGTGGAAGAGATTTTAAGATTCTATGGGGTTGGGGACAATGAGGGACAACTTGAGGACAGTAAATCATTTTGTGTATTTTCTTTGACCACACCCAACAAGAACAAATAAATCAAAATGATTTGATGATTAATCTGACAATCTAACAATATATGCTTATTCAATTGAACTATTGGAGGGATACTGTCAAAATTCTGAAGGCCAAATTGGGTGGGGCTCAAACTCACACGCTGATTCAGCTAATGAGCTCGGCTTCATTTGCGATTTGTGAAACAGCCATCACACTTTGCTTGTTTGCATCAAAGAATAATTTCTGATTGGACAAACATTTTGTTTTTCCCTTTTCGTTTGTAGATTACTTAAGAGTGTAAAGCGATTGGAAATACATAGACAATAAGGTGAATGAGAATGAAAGGATACATTTCTTTTATTTATTAGGCATGTTTGGCCAGCAGAGAAGGCTTTGCTGGCCCTTAGAATTCGTCACTGCCCCTTGGGTAGGTGGTGCCACCTTGGGGTTTGGTGCACTGTGCACAAAGAACTTGTTGGAAGGAGTACAAATCAAAGCAAATAGCAAATTGAAAAAATAAATGTAAAAAGAAAAGAAACCAATTATAAAATAAAAGAATAGCAATTGCATAGAGAGAAGAATATAAACAAATAGACAGATTCTCTGTGATCTTCACAAACTTGAACAGTCAACACTATAATGAAGTCCCTTTGCGCTGCTTTCCCACATTGCAGCAGGGATGAATTGTACCCTGATCCAGTATCATCCTTATCCTATGATGCATCATCATCTTCATAAAACACAATTTCTCTTTGTGGCAAGACTTTGTTCTCTTATATGCTTCTGATTGTAACCCTAGACCTCAGATTATCTGCATCACCTCCAGTCCTCATGCAGTAGTTATCTATTCACAGTTGTAGCTGTCTTTTCTGTCCTTTGTAAATTCAACAGCCCTTACCCTACCCTGGCTAAGCTATTCACATCTTCGTTGTGGATAAAGCCCTCCTCCGACGAGCATCTCTCTTGAGTCTGTGGGCTGCATAATGAGCAAAATACAGTGACTGATTGCTTTTAGCATGCCAGCGGTTATGTGGCTAACCATGAGGCTTTCCAGTGTGAAAAAAATTTGAAGATGTTTATCCCTTATGCACTGTTCACTGTTAAATCACGCTCCACTTGTACCCTGTCAAAAACGACCGTAAAGAATAAACATGTATTTTTTTTAATTGTTATGAAAGAAATGTATCAGCTCTAAATTAAATAATGTAAAAGCACTAAAGTTGTGCATTTTGGGTGCATCGTCATCTTCATAAAACACAATTTCTCTCTGTGGCAAGACTTTGTTCTCTTATATGCTTCTGATTGTATCCCTAGACCTCAGATTATCTGCTTCGCCTCCAGTCCTCACGCAGTGGTTATCTACGCACAGTTGTAGCTGTCTTCTCTACCCTTTGTAAATTCAATAGCCCTCACCCTATCCTGGCTAAGCAATTCACATCTGCGTTGTGGATAAAGCCCTCCTCCGACGAGCATCTCTCTCGAGTCTGTGGGCTGCATACTGAGCAAAATACAGTGACAGATTGCTTTTAGCATACCAGCGGCTATGTGGCTAACCATGAGGCTTTCCAGTGTGAAAACAATGTGAAGAAGTTTAACCATTATGCACTGTTCACTGTTAAATCATGTTCCAGTTGAACGTGTCAGCAGGAAATAATAAACATTAAATTATTTGAATTGTTATGAAAGAAATGTAACAGCTCTAAATTAAATACTGTAAAAGCACTAAAGCAAAAAGCATTTTGTTTTGTTTTTAATTTCTAATGAAAAAAATTAATAAAAAAATGTACTTTGTTACAATGGGCAGTGTTCCTGTTGTTACATTACTGGGTTTCATTTTATTTAATGCATAAATTATTGAGAGATTATTGAATGGGACTTTTACGATAGCAGAAGTTCACACAGCTGCACGTGCTGTCACAGTCGCTCAAGACAAGTTCATCACTGCTGCAGCATTGAGCTCTTCAAACTATGGGAAACACTTTCTTCACTCTACCCAGTGAAAAAAGAATAGTATCGTCATGCAACACCAGTTTACACAAAGTCGAGCAATATTTCAAGATTAAAATTGCAGCTCCAATTTAAGGCAGCATGCTGAAGTAAGTTGTGGCTCTAATGATAATGTTAATATATATATATATATATATATATATAAAAACACATTATTTGAAAGTAAATGGTGACTCAGGCTAACATTCTGTTTAAAATCTCATATCAAATCTTATTGTGTTGCATGGAAGAAAGAAAGTCATATGGGTTTGGAACAACATGATGGTGAATGATGAAAGAATTTCCATTAATAATAATAATAAAAAATAATAATAAAAATAAAAGTTCTGTAATACATGTTATATGTGTATTATGTAATGGAATGTAGGGAGTTAACGTCCATTATGTAATTTGTGAATGTGATAACTTGAGTACTCTTTTAATTGTATACTTTCTTACTCTTACTAAAGTAATTATTTATGTTAGTACTTTTACTGCTACTTGAGTAATTATTTAACGGCACACACACAGCGGACGAAATAGAGTGAAATCAAAACTGATTTTAAGTTTAAATGGTTTTGTTTTTACCTGTCATAATGAGGACAGCATTTGTAATTATCTGTTAATCTTTAAAAAAATCAGTAAATGAGTTAACACAACTCCTGACTTTGAATTTGGTGGCAGGAGGTCTGCTGCTGAAATCTGTCTGCCCTTACTGAAATATGAAACACAGAGACTATTTTATAATCCACATCTGGCTGGACTATCAAAAAACTATGAAGCCATTTTTCTCAGTTTCAGTATTGGCAAAGTTGCTGCATGTTTGCTTTGTAGCATAATATAAGTAATATGTATGAGAGCCATATTCATGATCATCTTTAATGGTTTGAGGTGGCAGTAGCATAATGATTGAAAGTATGGACTTCTATTACAAAGGTTGCTCTTAAAAATTGAGGGGATTTAGGACCCTGAAATTTTGTGAGACCACAATCCTTTGATCACCAGTATGCAGTGTCTGATACATAGCAAATTACCATTTCCTTTTAATTTTTAATGAACAAATCTCAAACTCTCTCAGATTACTATAAGGATGATGATAATGGAGCATCCAAACAGCATTAACAATCTGGTTGTTAATGTGTCTTAGTCTAAAACGGAGTTCAATTACTCCACTTACAGTATCTTAACAAATGCATCAACATCTACATAAGTTATAGTATTATCAGACAAATGGTAGATGGTGGTAACAAATGCTACCTCTCAGTGACTAAGTCTGGTACAAACAAGAACAACCTGTGCCCTATCTCTCATTCTAAAAAGCCTTTTATCATGAAGCATAATGATGAGCTTGCCAGAAGATGCAGAGGGGATTTGGGGAGCAGTCTTGGGGTTCAGTCTGAAGCCTGTATGACCTGATTGATTGTGTTGTTATTGTTAAGGACTCTGCTCCATCTGCCTGTGGAACTTTCTCGCCCTATTCATCCAGTCGTCTATTTGCTCTGGCTCTCATAAATTTCACAGGCAAAGCCGAGCTCTGCTGGGAGCTAAAACAATTGCCTTATTGATGTATGCCCACGTATGAGTGGAGAGTGAAGCTTTACACGAGCTGTTCCTTTAGGCCCTGTTGATTTTCTATTTTTCAGACCACAATATTTGATTATTTTCTCAATTCATGGAAAGAAAAAAATGTGTGTGTTCATACTGTATATACATTAGAGCCCGACTGGGAATGGGAATTTTGAGACCGATACTTATTTTAGAGAGGGAGAATTCACAGATTACCTATATGGTGGCCGATATAGTTAATTTTTGATCTGGAATGAAAACAGACCTTTTCCACGCGGATTGTGCTCCGATTTTGCATCGACATGACTATGCAAATGTACTCAGAAGGCTGCTTTCTGAAATATTTTTTAGCATAGAATATTTGACATTATTATTATACATTGTCAACAAATTCTAGAAATGAACATTGAGAAAATAAAGAATAAATACAAATACAATAAACAGATAAATAGGGGGCATGGGTAGCTCAGCGAGTATTGGTGCTGACTACCACCCCTGGAGTTGCGAGTTCAAATGCAGGATGTGCTGAGTGACTCCAGACAGGCCTCCTAAGCAACCAAATTGGCCCAGTTGTTAAGGAGGGTAGAGTCACATGGGATAACCTCCTCGTGGTCACGATTAAGTGGTTCTCGCTCTCAATGGGGTGCGTGGTAAGTTGTGCATGGATCGCGGAGAGAAGTATGAGCCTCAACATGCTGTGAGTCTCTGCGGTCTCATGCACAGCAAGCCACATGATAAGATGCATGGATTGATGTCTCAGAAGTGGAGGCAACTGAGACTTGTCCTCCACTACCTGGATTGAGGTGAGTAACTGCACCTCCACAAGGACCAAGTAAACAGTGGGAATTGGGTATTCCAAAATTGGGGAGAAACTGGGAGAAAATAAAATAAATAAATAAATAAATGGCTAAATAAACATCAGCACTGTATGTTCATTTTCAGTCAGATTCTGACCATTTAAATAGAGAATACATTAAAATTATGTCTAAATAAAAATCAGTACTGTATGTTTAGCATCAGTTAATGGCTGACCGTTTAAATAAAGTATAAATAAAAATTAAATAAATAGATAAACATCAGTAGTACTGTTTAGTATCAGTCAAACGCTGACTATTTCAATACTGCCAGTCAGTTTGGGTCAGGTTGTAAAACAAGAAGCATTTACACCTGCCGATTCAAAAGATAAAAACCGGCAGCGGTGTTACACTGTATTATGCTATACAAGTTCAGGGGAAACTTTCAACAATGGAAAATCAGACTTTTAAATATTACATTTTGTAAATGCAACTACTGGATTTGTTTTGTTGAAGGTGGTACCAAACTGTGAATCCTGAACAAAACAGTTTGGTGAATAAATGTTTACACATTAGCTTCCACTTAGCTGACAAGGTATGAAAGTATCTACGTTAATTAGCTATAAGCTCGTTGTCATGGAGAGTAAAATATGGACGTTGTTTGTTTACTTTCCAGCATTGCGTCTCACCAACTAGGTAACAATTTAGCGTGAAATCAACACTCAACAGACACAATCCACCGCTGCACTTTTGTCTTCTGAGCTGCAAAAGATGCTGAGATGCTTCCCTTTCAAACTGATACATTACTGACTGCACTGACAAAATATAGCTGGCTAACATAGCAAACAGATGTGATAAACATGAGTGACATGGTTGTCAGGGACAGGGTTAATGTGGTATTAGTAATATTGAAAAGGGAAAATGATGGGGTCATTGTTTATTAACTTTCTAGTATGTATTTCACAAACTAGTTAGCAACTTACCGTGAAGACACCATTTAACTCCACACTGTCAACAGAACCACCGTCAGATCCACTCTGTAAACAAAGGAGTCAGAGTGCGCTTTGATGGACAAACTACATTATGACACCAATTTTATAACACCCCAAGCATTGTTTTCTTCATTATATGTTCTGCTAAATCGGTCAGGCACTAATATACATAAAGTACACACAGATAAGCGACAACATTAAAACCACCTGCCTAATACTGTGTAGGTCCCCCTCGTGCTGCCAAAACAGCGTCAGCATAGCATTTTGACGGTTTTCTGGGTAACTGTAGGCTTTGTCAGTTCAAACCAGTCTGGCTAATCTCTGTTAACCTCTCTCATCAACAAGGCATTTCTATCCACAGAACTGCCACTCACTGGATGTTTTTGGCACCATTCTAGAGAAGGTTGTGTTTGAAAATCCCAGGAGATCAGCAGTAACAGAAATACTCAAACCAGCCCAACTGGCACCAACAATCATCCATGTGATTAAAAGTGCAGTGCATAAAATCATGCACATATGGGTCAGGATCTTCAGTTATTGTTCACATCAACCATCACAATGCGGAAATAATGTGATCTCAGTGATTTGGACGGTGCCATGATTATTGGTGCCAGATGGGCTGGTTTGAGTGTCCTATCGAGTAATGCTATTCTGAGATGCGTTTTGGTGGCACAAGGGGGATCTACACAGTTTTAGGCAGGTGGTTTTAATGTTGTGCCTGATCAGTGTATATGTACAGGTATATATACGCATATTTCCTGAGACTCCTCCTTCTGCGGCCATCTCGCCCACTGAGTCTCCGCCTCCTACGGCCATGACCTATGAGTCTCCGCCTCCTATGGCCATGACTTATGAGTTTACACCTCCTGAGGCCTCGACCATTGAGTATTCCATTGCTCTGCCCCTCGAATCTTCCATGGTTCTGCCCCTCGAGTTTTCCATGGATCTGCCCCTAAAGTCTTTCATGTCGCCACCCCTCGAGTCTTTCATGGCTCTGCCCCTCGAGTCTCCCATGGCTTCGCACCTTGAGTTTCCCATGGCTCCGCCCCTTGATCTTCCCATGACTCTACCCTTTGAATACCATGTTGCCTTGACCTCTGAGCCCTCACCATTCTTACTTCTGAGATCTCTAATTCCCCTGTTTCCTGGACTCTGCCAGCTTTTAATGGACATCTGCTGGGATCCCAGTGGTCATCTGCTGTTCTGCAATGTCTACCCTGGTCTCCTGGCCTTCTGCCTGATCTGCCCTGGTTTCCTTGGTCTCCTGGCCATCCGCCTGGTCCGGTTTTGTAGTTCTTTTCATTGTCTCTGATTCATTGGTTCTTATGATTATTTGTCCTTTATCATTACACAATTATGTTCTACATTTTTCATGTAGAATCCATCAATGCATATATTTTCTGCAAACAACAACTTATGTCTCTGAATGATCTTCATTTGCAGTTTTTTTTTCAACATATATTGATATATGTGATTAATTATGATTAATTAGAATTTTTTAGCGAACTGAATAAAATGTTTAATTGAAAGACTACATTAAAATGTGTCTATTTTATAATTAATTTGAAATTCCAATTATTATGGATTCTTAGTGCTAAGGTGAATATTGGCTGTTAATGTAGCATTGATTGTGTGATTATATGAACATAAGAGCTGAAATAAGCAGACATTATGTGCATGAGTGAATGGATTGCATGAGTTAAATGCACAGATTTTCAGCATGCATCTGTGAGTGTGTCTGAGTGTGTATGTACATGCCACATGTCCAATGTACCAATGTTAATGTACCAATATCAACATCAAATACCGAACGTCTCACCTCAGCCCCCCCCCCCCCATCCCTTTTTTTATGGAACAAATATTGCATGCACAACGTGTTTATTTTTTTGAATGCATCAGCTCAAGGCACACGGCAAGTCAGTGGGAGAGCTGGTGAAATGGAGTGCTGAAATATTTATCAAGCCGTTACATATTCAGCCTCAGGTTCTTTGTGAGTTCTCTTGTGATCTTCTGCAACACGTTTGCAAATGAAATATTGATGGCGTTTAAATAAATAGGTGAATGGTGTGCCCTAGCTTGAGAGGATGCCCCACTGAATAAGTGAAGATACCGGCAGTGGCTGGGGTGCCTCTTTCTCATGAGATGCAAGAGTGACGCACCCAACAATGTGTGCAAGGGAGATCCTGCCTGTATGGCCTGTATTCCCGATGCACTGTATTTAGCAAGAGCAGCCTCAGCACACTGGTGTACTAAGGCATTTGAAATCAAGTAAGAGATGATGTTCGCAAGTTATTCAGTTAAATATGGTAGTAAATAATTAACAACATTTTGGGTCAACAAATGATTTAAAAAAATATGAAACCTAGTGCAAGGAATTTTGTGCAGTGCTAGCGACACCAAATGATATAGTACAAGTATTGATGTTTCCAAACAACTTTCCCAAACAGAGATTTTCTTTTAAGAGGGAGATTGAAACCTCTGGTATGGTGTTCATTTTAGGACATACTCAGTCCTCAAAGTCAGTTCTCAGACATCAGGTAGAATGGCATCGTTCCTCAGAATAAAAGAGTCTCAGGAAAAACATTATCATGTATAAAGTCTTGTACAATAAGACATAGACATCAGACCAAAAGACATCAGACCGAAAGGCATCAGACCAAAATACACAATGTATTCACTAATGCTAATTAATTAACATATAGGCCTATATTGTGGAAAATGTAATGCCATGTGTTAGCATTTATCAAGATTAATACAGTAAATGTTTAAAACGTTTCGTCCATTGTTCGTTAACTACTGTGTTAACTATTGTTAACAAATACAAACTTTTTTTGTCAATTATTACCATATTTCTAATAATTTAAAATAGTGAAGTAGTTTAGTCCTTTCAGGTGTAATTAATACACATTTATATTATTTATCTTATCTCTTAAGGTAATGTTGCTGCTTATGATATTCAGAGTGTTATCAGCTTGAATTAGAAGCCCCATCTGGGAGATCCAGATTAGTTTCATGAATTATGTTTAACTTTGAATGTCGTTATTGCTGAAGGAGACAACAGCTCTAAACTGATTAAAAACAATGACACTTATTTATTATTTTTCTTCATCATTGACGAGCTGCTTAAAACTCATCTTTTTCAAGTGTATCTCCACAACTCACAACATTCAACCTTGCACCAATAAAATATTAGGATGTTATGGACCGCTTTTTATTAATATTTTAATAGCAGAATTTGTGTATGAAGCTAAGCTTCATGTAGCAAGTTGAATTTCGTTATGACGTTATTTGCTTTGTCTTATATGGTATTTATTAAACCACAGGAAAACTTCTTCATTTGATGCTTTATTTATAAAATCTGACACTCTGATTGTCACATCTGACAAAGACAATTTTGTTAAATTAATGATTCAATATCATTATCATCTAAAAACAGAATTTGAAGATGCCTGTATGTAAACAAATATATAAACATTATAAATACAGTAAAATAATCATTAAAAATTATAATTAATGTTATTATAATCCACGATCCTCAGTAGTAAAGCAACAAAGTCTAAACAACAGTTTAAAAAAGACAAATTCATGAAGTTTAAAATTACTCTGTTTTCCATTAATCAATGAAAGGGATGGCTCAAAATCAAAGAACAAAGTTGCCGGTTATTATTTATTTTTCTTTCTTTCTTTTTTTACATTAACAACAAACAAAAATATAAATTAAATAAATCAAAGTGAAATAAAATAAAGCAGTCCTTTTAATAAAATATAAAGAATTCAATTTAGCCAAACAGCAAAATTAAGTTCTCCCTTAGGCGTTGTGTAATTCCTGGGCAACCAATAACCAATCACAGCCCTTCTAACAAAATAAGACATGTGCACATAAATCTACAATTATATAACTCCATTTGTACATTATAATGATATAGAAATATGTCACCGGTGTCTGCAGACTACACAAAAAGCATAAAATTGTGTTCTTCTCTGAAATTTAATGAGATTCTTTTTCCGAGACTGCTTTGTCTGATTCCTTTTGGTCTGATGTCTTTTGGTCTGATGCCTTTTGGTCTGATGCCTTTTGTTCTGATGCCTTTTAGTCTCATGCCTTTTGGTTGTCTTTTGGTCTGACACCTTTTGAGCTGATGCCTGATGCCTTTTTAAAAGGGTACCGATTCCAGAAATCATGTTGCCTAATCCACCAGGACTAACACAAAATTATATTTGTGTGCTAACAGCTCTAATGGCCAGACGAGATCCATGCCAATTCTTTCAAAGGGAACCTCAATTAAAGGCAGGGGCAGCGAGGGCGCTTTTGGGGTGGCTGCTGGCTTCACCAGCTGACATTCACGACATTCCGCACACCATCTGCTGACATCCCCATGAATGCCCTGCCAATAAAAATGGGACATTATTTGGTTCAGTGTTTTCTTCTGCCCTAAGTGACCTGACATAGGTTTATGATGAGTCACAAGGAAAAGTGTTTCCCAACAGCTCTCTGGGACAAATAACTGGTTTCTATAATTTGTTGTTTGAGTGTCCTGTATCACTATACAACCGGTCTTTAATAATGGAAAAATTATTCGTAGTGTGACTGCTCCAAAGGGAAATCCCCCTCATAGAATTCCCTCAGGGAGGGACTCCCCTCTCTTGCGTCTTCCACCGCTTCACCAGCCAGCACATCACATGTCACACATCATGATATTTGTTTGCAGAACCCATCCACACATATTTCCCTTAATAAACTCTGAACCTCCAATTCAGGCCAATTCATTCTCAAAATTTGTGGATAGGTGAGGCAGGAGCTAACTCTATGCTTTTCCCCCTGAATTGTATCTCAGTGGTGACCACAGGATATGTGTGAATATCCCCATGCACACACCGCGCCCTCACCTATCGCTTTGTGCTCAATACCCCATCTTGCACCCAAGCGTTGGTGGATAGAGGTTTGAGAACAACCCGACTCCACCAAAGCTTGATATGTATCCCCTTTTATACTCACCAGTATCTGATACGCCCCTGCCCGATCTGGGGCAGCCTGCAGAAGGTCAGGGATCCGGACCAGAGTCCATACCTGGGACGGGGCGACTGTGGCTCAAGTGGTAGAGCGGGTCAGCTGCCAATCACGGGGTTTGTGGTTCGATTCCTGGCCCACATGACTCCAAATGCCAAAGTGTCCTTGGTCAAGACACTGAACCTCAAGTTGCTCCCAATGTCAGGCTAGCGCCTTGCATGGCAGCTCTGCCGCCATTGGTGTGTGAATGCGAGTGTGGATGGGTGATTGGGACACAGTGTAAAGCGCTTTGGTAACCTCTAAGGTTAAAAAAGTGCTATATAAGTGCAGACCATTTACCTCCATCAGTGGACTAACCTGGCAGTGCCTGGATTCCCTGCAGCTCCGACAGACCGACCCAGGCTTCTCTACCACACTTTTCGGGATGGTCTCGTCAACCTTGGGGGGAGAGTGGAGGGAGAAATGGGAAGTAGGGGACACATACAAAGTGAAAGACCCTGAGATATTTTGTTTATATCAAATGGTCCTTTTGTATATTCTGTCTGTCTCTCTGTGTGTAGTCATGTTTGTGTTTCAGATGGGCGTTACCTCTCTTAACCAGTGAAAGACTGATTGGTCCTGCTATGCACCTGACCTGGATATAAGGACCGCCCCAAACACTCAAGGAGCCCTCTTTGAGCCTCGTTGACATTGTGCTGTATGCCATTGTGCTTCACGTTAGTTCTGTTTGATTGTGCTTCTCTTCAACTTTGTTCATTTAGCCGTCATGTAATTGAGTAAGAGTGTCGTGTCGTGCCAGAGAGATTGAGATAGTGTTTAGTGAAACTGTGAGTGTTTGTTGATTGTAATCATACCTCTGATATTCTCCTTTATCTGACAATTTCCTGTTTGACTACGCTTTGGATTCTGATTCTAACTTGTCAACCTGATACTTTGTAAATAAGTGTGTAAATATTATTGTATATACATTTTTACCAGATTATGGGATGTTATAAAAAGAAGATTGTTTTGTTTGTTATTTTTGTTTGGGGGGGTTGAGATACTGGAGAGAGAGAGAAAGAGAGAATATAGAGAAACTCTGAATCACTGCCTCCCAGGAAACGCCATCATGTAGTCTTCTGCCAGCATCCTCAAGTGATGCCGAGTGGTGGCACTGGACCCACTTGGCCATACCACAAGGAAGTTGGGAGATGAATTGCTCCAGTACCACAAGTTTGACGATGTCCTTGGCGCCACAGGTCCCCTCAGCAAGCAACCATTTTCAGCAGGCATCCTGGAGCTGTTGGGCAAAGGTAGACATGTGATCGTGCCTCCCGAACCCCAAGGATCTGAAACACTGGTGGCTCTGCTCAGAACTACGGCCGACCCATTTCACGATGGCTTTTTTCAGATCTTTGTAGTCAAGGTGGCTGGTAGTGGGAAGCTTCTGGGAAACTAGCTGCACCTCCCCAGAGAGTAACGGTAACAAGCGGGCCGCCCACTGGTCGGGCGGCCATTTCCACTCCTTGGCAGTTTTCTCAAAGAGGTTGATGCAGACATCGAGATCATCATTCGGCCCCATTATGATATGGATAACAAGAGAGACAGGCTCTGGGGTAACAGCAGCAGCCCCCTCTTTTGCAATCAGGCTCCGGAATGCCTACTGGTCCTCCGCTTGGGCCTGGAGCTGGAGTTGGAAGTGTTGTTCCTGCTCCAGGCGTAACTCCATGAGGGTTTGGTGTTGGTTCTGCTGGATGCCGGCTAGGGACTTGATTACTTTACCCAGCGTTGAAGACTCATAACAATGTTGTCCTCTGATAAGTTCCCGGGTCTCGGCACCACTGTGACAGAGACTTCATTCGGTAACAGAGGAGTCAGGAGACAGCGAACAGTTGAGGTAAGTATTTATATACTCTTTCTTCAACACAAAAATTTTACATAAAAGGGCTCTCAGTGGCCAATGTTGAACAAAAGGGTTTTTTGTTTGTCTTTTACAACACAGGGCAAACACAGGCTTTTTGTGTGCCAAACACGCAGACACCACTCTCCTCTGCCATTTTCTCCCCTCTCTGGCTTATTTGTGCGCTTTTTAAGGTCTTCCTCCACCATCGCTAAAACAAGAAACTGCTATTAGATATAAAACCCAGGTGACGACCCTCACCGTTCTCTCTCTCCCTCAGACAGACACACGACCATGCCCCCATCCCCACAGATAGTCTGATGTCTTTTGGTCTGATGCCTTTTGGTCTGATGCCTTTTAATCTGATACCTTTTGGTCTGATGTGTTTTGGTCTGATGCCTTTTAGTCTGATGTCTTTTGGTCTGAGGCAATTTGGTATGATGCCTTATTGTACAAGACCTTGTCCTGAGACCTGAACCTTTTTAGTCTGATGCATGGTGCCATCCTGTCAGATGTCTGAGAACTGACACTGAGGTCTGATAATCTCCTAAAATTATCATTGTACTCTGGGTCTGTATCAATCAGTTATTTCTTCAATCTTTGATAGAGAGAGATGTCTGATAACATTCCCATTCATCACAATGGCAGAAGCTTATTTTGTCAGAATACACAGCTACATTTGAATAGCTATCAATAGAGATTTAAAAAAATATATATAAAATATGTAATTAAAAATAATGTATAACACACGCATAATAGTGTAGTGTTGGGATTTAACAGCAGGGGCCAACTGCCAAGTTAACCAGCCAAAGTAAACGCTTCCCCATGGTTCTATCTACTACATAGTTGTAGTAGATAGTTTAAATAAACAAAATTGAGATTCATATAGTTCAGTCATTTGTCAAGCCCAATACATGGGATGTTTTAGAGTTATTAACTAAAATCTCCTTTTCTAACTTACATATACATACGTACATACAGTATATACATGCATAATGTATACTGTACAGTACACCACATTTCCTGGTGCTTCCATGTCCTTTTTAAAGGCATAAACAAAAAGAAATTGGTTTAGACAATGTTCTGTAACCTACATTGAGAAATAGAAGGAAGAAAGCATCAAAGCTCACTCACCTCCTGTTTTTCCACCTCAGGATAGAGCAGAACAATGGGAATACACTTCACTTCATATTATAAACAGAGCAAGATAAGGAGATGCATTCAAAAGTGCTAATTTGCATTAAGGTCTTGCCTTTTTGGCCTATCTGCATATGATTTGTTGTTGAGCGTAAAAATATATTTTCTTTTAGCTGTCAGACACAGGCTGGTAGAGGCCTCCTAGGATATGATCCAGTTTTAAAGATCCCCTAAGGAAATACAGAATCCCTGGAGGTATGCTATAAATAAGTGTTAAAAAAATACAAGTGGATATGTACTGTAGAAGATGGTACACTTACGTTTGACAGTTACCCTGTAAAGGCATAGCAAAAGACACTGGAAAGGGTCAGCTACGCATTCAGACTACATTTTCCCAATATTTGTAAAGACAAATAATGAAAGATTTTCAAGATATTATCCTGCTCTATTTCACAATTAAAAAGACACTAGATTTGTACATTTTCTGAAGAAAATATTTGAATGTGTTAGCAATTACCACAAATTAATAATGATTGAATAAACCCTTCCTTCGCACTCTCCAACACATGTCTATCTTTCAAATGGACTGTTGCAGTGGAGCTTAAAAACTGATCTTTAGTGTTCAAAGACTGTTTTATCTCAAAATGGAATGGATAGTCCGGGGTTTTTGAGTGAGTGTGGCAAACTCAGTCAAGAGAAAAATTCTATCTGCCAAAAGAACCATGCACAAACACTAAACGACACTAAAAGATAAGCTTGCTATTGACAGCTACAGTGCTCCAAAAGAGGCGCAATGGATTTTGAAATTTCATATCCAAAGGATTCGACAAAGCCATTTGATGTGTTTTTTCTTGTTGAGAATGTAGCATATGTTTTATATACACTTCTTGGTGCTTTTCTCGTCTCACTCAATAAACGCCGACTTCTCAATAACAAAACACTCAATAAATGTAAACTTCTTAATAACAAAACACTCTATGATAAACACTCATTAAGTGCCAACACTGCACTGTCGTGTTGCTTTCTCTCCCTTCTGGCGTGTTTGGACTGGTTTTTGAGGTCTCCCGCTGCCATCACTGTAACAAGAAACAACTGTTAGAAATTACGTCATTCAGTTTGACAAACCACACCACTCTGTTTCTCCCGCAAACAGACACATGACCACGCCCCAATCCCCATAAGCGCATAGTTTTCCTAAAATGTTTTATTCTTATATGGGGACAGTGGGACAAAGTTATGAAATGTTAAATAATACTAAGCTATAGAAAGTCAGATTTGTTTATCAAACTGTTTATTAAGTTTTCAGAAATGTTGGTTATTCAATTTTTTGAGAAAACTTTTAAGGGTCCTATTATTTTGCGTTCATTCATTTTACGTTTTGAAATTTAAATTTCATTTTATTTTTATTTCAAAAGAAATATGCAAAAAACTAATAGCAGCTTGTTTTTTGATCATTCGTTTTGTTAAAAAAAAAAGCAAGAAATTAGCAAATTTCTTATGTTTATTGCTCATCTATATAAAATGAATATATAGTTTGAACATTTGATTTGCGCATGTGGGTGGGTCTGAAGTGCAATTGGTCAACCTGCGCTGTCATCTGTCCTACCTCAATCAAACCCATCCGAATAAGAGTTCAACATGATACATTACGATTCATTTAAATTAAATGATTAATTGTGTGTTGTGAAGCAAAAACACAATATCCACGTAGATGGATGCGGGGGGTCGCACAAGGATAATGTATGTTTAAATGCTAAGCACCATGTGGTAGCAGGGGCGTGGTCGAGTGCCCGTCCTGAGAGAAAGCAATAAGGGAGCTTGCACCTGACCTAAATTATGTCTAACACCTGTCTCTAATTCCAGTGAGCGTGGAGAGAGCGGCATATAAACGGCCATGCCACTGCCAGACGGGAGAGAGAGAATGTCATGAGTGACCAGAGACTGGTGTGTCTTATTGAGTGTTTTATTTTATTGTGAGTCTGAAGACTCAGAAAAGTTTATATTGACAAAGTTTGTGTTACAGTGATCTGATTGAACTGAGAAAAGAACCGAGAAGAGAGCATGCAGAGTGTTGAAGGCAGAGAAATAAAGAGCCTTACTGCATCACTTATCTCCGTCTCCTGCCTTCCATCTCTGAGCTTGAACTTGTTACACACCATTATTACACGTATCTCTGGAATACTCTATTCTGATTGCTCAATGGTGCCATCCAGCGGTCAGATATTGTTCTGCAACAACCGCACATCCGGGGATTTAGATGTATCAGACCATTCATCCGGGTTCTGAGAGCCATTTCTCCTGCTTCTCGGATCACTGTGCGATCTCTACAAGTAAGCTAAAAAAATATTTTCAACTCAAATCAATGTTTCATGTGCATTCAATTATTTAGTTATTTTTTGCCATGTAGTCTTGTAATAGGCACAATAATGAAAAGTCAGGCGGTAAATTTTACAAAATAAACACCAAGTGAACTCCGATGTAAACTGTAGGTTGATTTCAGCTGTTCAGCTATTTATTTCTTCTCACATAATTACACAATTCCAGTGCAGATCAATGATTCATGTCCATTTATTTGTTTATTTGGCAAGTAGTCTTGTAAAAGGCTGAATATTGATGAGTCAGATGGTCATTTTCACTACATAAACACCAACAGAACTTCAACACAAACCAGAGGTTGATTTCAGATGTTCACCTATTTACAGTATTTCATCTCAAATTACATAAGTTCAATGAGAATTAAAATTGTATGTCAATGTATATATTTATTTGGTTAGTAGCCCTGTAATTATCAGGTAATGTACAGTCAGCCAGTTGTTATCGCAAAACAAACTCCTTCAGGGTGATAGAGGACCCCCTCTGCTTCGCGTCAGGCTCCTGATCACCCTTTCAGTGTTTATTGTGTGATAACAACTGGTTGACTATACATTATCCCTTACATAGCTATGTATAATATTGAGGTCAGGCTGTATATGCACTATATTCCAAGTTTTCCGAAGCCATACAATAGCTTTGTTTGAGGGACAGACTAAAGAACTTATTCACTGAAAATCTTGACATATGGAACATAAATACGACATTAATGTGGGTAAATGATGACATAATTGTATTTTTTATTCCTTTGTTATTCCTTTATTTTTATATTTTATTTTATTATGTATTATCCTTTAGTATTAAACAACAACTCCCTTACTTAGTATAAGTGAATTTATTTAGATGGAGTGTAAGAAAAAGTAGTTTCATAAGAAATGCGATCTACAGTTTTGCCACATTTAAGGACGTTAGTTACACTGGACTCCGAACCACAGCAGTGCTAACATTTACGGTACAAACACTAATCATCATTGTCGTGGGTCAGAGCTGTGCCGTAAAGTTCTCCCTCTCTTTTTAATTAACACCAGTGGGCTGTCACAACCTTCGAATGAGAAGTCATGAAAGAAAGGTGTGCTCAACCATGCTGTCATTTAAAAAAAATAAAAAACAATAATAATTATAAAATACACTATCAGAACACTAACATGTGTTGTGTAATTGTATTGATGCCTCTTTATCTGTGTTTTTGCTTCTGTGTTCTCTGTTGTGGATTAAACGATTTTGTCAATATGGCTTTTTGATGAGATACATTTTGTGAAATGATGCAGAAAATTTGAGTTATGACTTGCACAGTAAACAATGTTGGTCAAATCATATTTATTTGTTTAGAGCTTTTCACAACACACATTGTTTCAAAGAAGATTAACAGAAAATTATCCTGTAACAAAAAATACATTAAATAAATTCTATCAAAGTCCTCATTGTGTGGTTTAAATGAATAACACAATTTAAAAGTATGCCTTAAAAATTATTGTCTTAAGGCTCCCAGTGAGCAAGCCACATACAACTGTGGTGAGGAACACAAAATTCTAAAGATTTTAGCGGGGGAAAAAAAAAAAACATTGGGAGAAACCAGGCTCACAGGGCAGTGACTATTTACCCTCTGGCTAAACAGCATGAATATTATCATTATAATATTTTTAAATTAGTAATATTAGTTATCTGTGTAATACAAGTCTTGTTTTATGTAAGTTAACTGAGTAGATGTTGGTGGGCAATGTTTAAATCTAAAGGATATTGTGTAACACTTTACAATAAGGTTCCATTTGTTAACATTAGTTAACAACATTAGACAACATGAACTTAAAATGAACAATAATTTTACAGCATTTATTAATCTTAGTTAGTTAATTTCAACATATACTAATACATTTTAAAATCAGAAGTTGTATTTGTTAAAATGTGTCAAGAAATTATAAACTAACATGAACTAACAATGAACAATTTCATTTGTATTGACTAACATTAGCAAAGATTAATAAATGCTATTAAAAATAATTGGTTTATGGTTTGTTCATGATATCTAATGTATTATCTAATGTTAACTAATAGAACCTTATTGTAAAGTGTTACCTGATTTTGTACGACATTTATGTCTATGAATTCCATTCCAAATGGGTCAATATTGCACAATTACCAAACACTGGTAAGATGTATGTTCTTTATCAGTACTGTGTAGAACAATGCATAATTGCAACATAATGAAATATGCAATCAGTTAAAAGTGTATATTGTCTACACCTATGTTGCTATATATCATTCTGGTGAGGACACTCTTTTGATAGCAACACTACCCTTTTTGTGACAATCAACCCACAATTGATACATTTTCTGAGTAGCACTTTATTTACAGTACAGTTCTACATTTACTTTATAATTACAACTACAGTAATAACAAGGTACTAACCCTAAACCTAACCCCAACCCTAATCTTAAACCATAATAAGTACATGTAGTTACTTAATATTACTCAGTACTTTCTTGGGTAAGTACACTGTAAGTATACTGAAAATACACATACCGTAAAATAAACCACACACATTTTCTCCATAAGCTTAGACAGGAGAAACTATTTTAACATTAAAATAACTACAAACTTCATATTTAACATTGGAACTCAAGATGAATCCAAAACTATCAATTTGGTCAGCATTGAGGTTATTCAAAGGATAAAGGATGAATAAAATTATGATGAGTAAAGTTTTGAATAATGCTTAAACTTTTTGTTGATTGATGTTAATTAATATTGAAGGTTTCTATGAATGCAGAAACAGTGGTGTTTAACCCATGATGAAGCCTGATGGAAGCATGAATAGCGTGAATACATACATCTTTTGAAATGGCTTTCATTAACTTTATTGCCCAGACAGCCAATGTCTGACAGAGTAATGATTCACGCTTTCTCCGAATTTTACTCGATTGCAACAAATTCCCTTTACAGTCGTTATTTTACACACTTATTATCTTACTATTACAGTTAAATTGTATATATCTATGTTAAACATTAAATGGCATTGACATGATTTAAAGATTCTACCAGTTGTAATGTTGCTGAAAAAAGTATGCTGATTTTTATTTGTATGATTATTATTATTATTATGTTTTATTACTTCTTTTGGATAAATTTGTAGATAACATAGTCATGTTTTCCCCCATAAAATCAGCATTATATATGACATTTATTTTCAGAACAAACTATAGATTATTCCAAAAATCAAAACCAATTAAGTGTTTCATTAAAAGTTTCAACATTTTAATCATGATTAATGATGATGACTGTCATAACTGATGATGATTCATTAAAAGTTTCTGTAACAATTTGGTCATGATTAATGATGAGTGATGACTGACAGATTAATCAGTGTTCCATTACTAGATACATTTCACAAGGGAGAAATATATTTATGTTTTTTTTAATGTCCAATTTGAAAATAGTCAAGATTAGTAAAAAGTAAAAAAAAGAAAAAGAAAAAAAGTGTTTTATGGATCCATCAATAAATAATCCAAACACTTCTCTGTGGTTGTGGTTGGTTTGACTAGATATAGGGTTGACTAAATTTGAAATGGACATCTAAATTTAAAAATATATATTTTAGAAGTATTCATGTACTTTTATTCATATCCCAGACAGATATATATTTAAATAATAATAATAAAGAAGTCTACGGTTTGGGAGGAATTATATATAAAATAGTACTGCTCATCTGAGTCTTATGAATGTCCAAGCAACACTTTTTTTTTCACAATGCTTTACTGTATAGAGAATACAATGAAAGGAAATGCCATGCTAGATAAGATGCGAGACGACCTTGATATACTCAAAGCCTATAGAGGAACCAGATAGATCTCCATCACCTGCCCAGCTTTGAAGTTCCCAAACCCCAGCAGGATATCCACAAAATGAGGGATCAAATTCTGTTTGATGGCATTTTCTCCTTGGTATAGGAAGATAAAACATAAGGACATGTGTCTTTGTACACAAAGCCAGTATAGGATCCTGAAGTCTGGATAATTAAATCTGATTAGGGCTGTATTTTAGAATAATGTATGTGTAACATTGCTGGCAATGATGATGAAGACGACAATGAACATACACCCCCACCCCCCACCCTCTAGGGTTGGCTCCCGATGCTCCAAAACATACCGGCAGGGCATGGGACGTGGATTGGCAAGATGTGGGGGGGCATGGGAACAGGGCAAAGCCAAATGGAAAGTTGGGGCCCTGAGAGGCTCAAGGGGCTGAGCCGATGGGGATGTGGACCGAGGTGGAGCATCAGGGATGAAGAGGTGGGCCTGGACCGTGGACTGGAGGTGGGCCTGGACTGTGGAGCAGAGGTGGGCCTGGACTGTGGAGCAGAGGCGTGCTTGTGACATGGCATGGAGTAGTCTGGGGCTTGGCAGAGACTTGGAAACAACCTCAGTGGTCGCGTACATGGGCAGAGACTCGGAAACGACCTCTGTGGTCGTGTACATGGGTAGAGACTCGGAGATGACCTCTGTGGTCGTGTACATGTGCAGAGACTCGGAAACGACATCCGTGGTTGTGTACATGGGCAGAGACTCTGAGACTTCTGTGTACATGGGCAGAGATGATGTAGGAACCCAAGTGCAGTTTATTTCCAAATGTGAAATCCAAAAACCCTTGGGAGAACACATGAACAAGATAACCAGTCACAAGACTGAACTAATAAACAAGATAACAAGACAATGACCATGAACCGATGAAATAACAGAACTAATAACAAGACTATAACCAATGGGAACAGGACACATTAAGATGAAGGAAACAGGATAATCACATGACTTGACAGGGAAACAGGAAATAACATGACATGTTAAAAGACATTAACACAAAATGTGAACAAAAACACATCTAGATGTAACAGTATGCTCATACTTTTGGATTTCTGGCTTAGTTATTTAGTTATTTGAGTTTGACAATTGATCTCTGTGATGAAAAAAAACAGCATAGTGGTTTATAATGACATGAAATGTGAATAAACAATGACAGATTTTTGGATGAACTGTTACATTTATGTTTAGTTGTAAAACATCAGTCTAACTGTATCTATTGTTTCAAAAAGCAGCTTGTCATTTGGTTGTCAGAAGATGTTTTGTTCTATAGATGAGAAGAGCTAATCAGGCTCCAGTGCACATAGTTAAATTACCATTTTTTAACAAACACGTTTTAAAAACCTCTGGCTTTATCGTTCATCGATGTCTCATCTATCTTTTTCAGATTTTTTGAAACCACAATGTTTTGACAAAGGTTCAAAGAAAAATCTCCATCCACTGGGCCAACATACAATTCCATGTATCTAGTCTTCAATTACCACAGTTATGGGCTTTATATAATGATGCTTGTCAAAAGTGTTTTGTTGACTTTGCACAATCATTGGGAGGTATTCCCAATTATCCTACTTATTTCTTTCTTTTTTCTATTTCAAAGTCAACATGGACAATACTTAGCTCAGTTATTGGTTGTAGTCAAAAGTCATTGGTAAATCCATGGTTCAGCTTGAAATTAAATTAAGTATTTGGTTATGGTGTCAAAAGAGAACCTGTAGTCCTTTTAATAATTGTAATTGATCTGGTCAAGAAACTCAGGACGTGAGTAGTGCAAAACTGAGGATATGAGTAGTGCAGAAAAGAGCACCAACATAAACCTCTATAAGACAAATGCCCTAAATCTCTATAAATCACCATCAAGCAAGGCCTGTGGAAACTCGTTTGTTGGCCAGCTAAGACCAGCAAACTGCCTTTGTTTGGTTAAAGCCTTTTTTTCCAGATGGGTTGCACTGAAGGACAAAGGTTGAGGAAGGCTCAGGAACAGTGACTGTTATGGTTGCATTCAGCAGTAGGGTGTGCTGTTTTGTAACTGAATTTCAGATGATCTGGAATGGAGGGGTTTTCTGAAATCACTGGTATCCTAGTCAGTGTAGACTGTATAGGGGATACGATTACATAGTAGTGGAAACCGGATGTGTTGTCACACATGAAAGAGCTGAGGGCTATATCTCAGTTTAAGGTTTTGAGCTGAAAGTCCACTAGCATAAATGCTTTTCTCTTGCAGTGATTCTGCATGTTGGTTTAAAACATCAAAAAGCATCATTAGATAAAATCTGTCTTCCAAATAAAAATTCCAGTGCTAACACTTTACAATAAGGTTCCATATGTTAACGTTAGTTAATGCATTAGGTATCATTAACTACCAATTAACAATGTATTTTTTAACAGCATTTATGAATTTTAAGTTGTGGCAGAGAATGGCTATTTTCCTTACGGTACAGAGTGGTACCAGAACCTGGCCTGCTATACAATGTTCCAGAGGATTTTTTGCTAAAACATGGGTACAGTCGGCTATGGAAACGAGGGAGAAGGGGCAGCATTCAACATCGACTCTACCAAAGATGCAACAAGCCACCACTGCCATCAGTACTCTTCAGCAATGCTCGCTCCAAGGTGAACAAGATGGAGGAGATATGCTTGAACACAAGAGTCTGCAATGAATACTGTGAGTCATGCCTCATTATCTACACAGAGACCTGGCTTCAAGGAGATTATAAGTCTTCACAAATGTTTGTATGGACAGAAATAATAACTCAATAAAAGAGACACGATATGTACTCCTGACATTGAATGCAATGTTTAAGTCCTTTTTACCTACCCAGAGACTATGGGAATATTTTAATTTGTGCTGTATACATTTCAGTAGTGGGAATGCATCCAAAGCAGCTTCACATGTTCCTGTGTCAAGATTCAGCATATACAAAACAGATATTAAAATGAGTAATGAAAAAAAATTGTATTTATGTATATATATTGTCCCTTTTTAATTTTAGATACAGTTATTGAATACTGTTTTTCAATACATCATCTAAATATATCATTAATGAAATCTTGTTTTATTATGTATTGTATTTTAATGGGGGTATAATTTATTACAGTTGACAGTTACGACAATTATGAGCAAACAAGGCACTTACTGCGCGGACCACCGCTTTTAATTCCGGGAACGCGGAGGAGCGTAAACAAGCCAGTTATGCCCTCCGTAACTCCATCCGTGCAGCCAAACGCCAGTACAGGCACAAAATTGAAGAACAGTTCAACACCACTGACTCCAGAAGTATGTGGCAGGGAATTAACACCATCACGGACTATAAACGGAATAAAAACTCCGCCATGAACACCGCTGCCTCTCTCCCGGACGAGCTTAATACATTTTATGCTCGTTTCGAGGACAACAACACCGCCCTCACAGAGAGAGCACTCGCGGCCGATACTACAGATGATGGTTCACTCTCCGTCTCTGTTGCGGATGTAACCCGATCCTTTCGACGGGTGAACATCCGTAAAGCCGCGGGTCCAGACGGCATTCCGGGCCGCGTCATCAGAGCATGCGCGAACCAACTGGCTGGTGTTTTTACGGACATTTTCAACTTGTCCCTATCCCTGTCTGTAGTCCCCACATGCTTCAAAACATCAACCATTGTGCCTGTACCGAAGCAATCAAAAATCACTTGCTTAAATGACTGGCGTCCTGTTGCCCTCACCCCCATCATCAGCAAATGCTTTGAGAGGTTGATCAGAGATCACATCTGCTCTGTTCTGCCCACCTCTTTGGACCCATTGCAGTTTGTCTACCGTAACAACCGCTCCACTGATGATGCCATTGCATCTACAATACACACTGCTCTTTCCCACCTGGAAAAAAGGAACACATATGTGAGAATGCTGTTTGTAGACTACAGCTCAGCATTTAACACCATAGTGCCCTGCAAGCTTGATGAGAAACTCCGGGCTCTGGGCTTAAACAGCTCGCTGTGCAGCTGGATCCTGGATTTCCTGTCAGGCAGACGTCAGGTGGTTAGAATGGGCAGCAACATCTCCTCATCACTGACCCTCAACACTGGAGCCCCGCAGGGCTGTGTTCTCAGCCCACTCCTGTATTCCCTTTACACACATGACTGTGTGGCAACACATAGCTCCAATGCCATCATTAAGTTTGCTGACGATACGACGGTTGTAGGTCTGATCACTGACAATGATGAAACGGCCTACAGAGAGGAGGTGCACACTCTGACACGCTGGTGTCAGGAGCACAACCTCTTCCTCAACGTCAGTAAAACCAAGGAGCTTGTGGTGGACTTCAGGAAGAAAGACAGAGAACACAGCCCCATCACCATTAATGGAGCACCGGTGGAGAGAGTCAGCAGCTTCAAGTTCCTCGGTGTCCACATTACTGAGGAACTCACATGGTCCGTCCACACTGAGGCCGTTGTGAAGAAGGCTCACCAGCGCCTCTTCTTCCTGAGACGGCTGAGGAAGTTTGGAATGAGCCACCACATCCTCACACGGTTCTACACCAGCACTGTAGAGAGCATCCTGACTGGCTGCATCACCGCCTGGTACGGCAATAGCACCGCCCACAACCGCAAAGACCTGCAAAGGGTGGTGCGAACGGCCAGAAACATCATCGGAGGTGAGCTTCCCTCCCTCCAGGATATATATAACAGACGGTGTGTGAATAAAGCTCGGAGGATCATCAGAGACTCCAGCCACCCGAGTCATGGGCTGCTTTCACTGCTTCCATCAGGCAGGCGGTATCGCAGCATCAGGACCCGCACCACCCGACTACATGACAGCTTCTTCCCACAAGCAATAAGACTTTTGAACACATGATCTCTCACGATCAACAATCAGCACTGCACTTTATTAATCATCACTCTGTCAATATATTCTCCCAATTCAATTAGTGTTTATATATATTTATACCCGTATCTAGTGTATGTGTATTCTACATTGTGTGTATTGTGTACATTTGTTATGTAAATTGTTGTGTAAGTATGTGTACATTTGTTATGTAAATTGTTTTGTGTAAATATGTTGTTTATTGTAAAGTGGTTTATGTCTCGTCACTGTCATGACTGCAATGTTACTCGGAACTGCACACAAGAATTTCACCTACTGTTGCACTCGTGTACACAGTAGTGTGACAATAAAGTGATTTGATTGATTGATTTGATTTGAACAAGATCAAACTGAAATTCACGGCTGTTTAACACTATTGGATCAATTAAGGTAAACGTAATATTATGCGACTATGCATCACTTTACCGAGAGCTTACAACCTACTAGTTAAGTCTTGCCTTAAGAATAGATGATGCAACCTAATTAAGCTGACTTTGTTACAAACTAACTAGTAGTTACTAAGCCCTTAGTGTGAACTTTACATCTCAACTTAAGTGAGACCTTATGCAACCCTACCTTGTTCTCCCCTAATTCACTCCCTTCTTTAGCCCTTTGTGTTCTCAGTATCTTTACTAGGTTGTTGTTTGATGTTGAGTACTAACATCACTCTCTCTGTCCTGTCTCATCTATCTGTTGGTTGCACGCATGTCGGGTTGTGTGGCTGCCTTCCAGAGTGGCTGCATGCCAGCTGGTTTTCCACGTAGGATACCTCGTCTCTGCCCATGTGTCGGGAGTAAGATTGCCCATCAAGGGTGAGCGCGGGCATTGTTCTGCACTTCACTAATCTTCAAGGGAGAATTCTACGAGTCTGTTCCTGACTTCTACGAACACACTCTTCACGAATTGCCCTTTGCGCGGCCATGGCGCACGCACTATCAGCGGTTGCTTCCCACAGCTGCATCCTATGCTGAGATCTTTGACATTCCACAGCCCAGTGACTGCTCTTATTTGTTGTTAATAAATCCTTTGAATGTTTCCTCTGCTCTTGAGTCTGTTTGTTCTCGCTATTGCTCATTACATTTATGGCAATATTAAAGATACATATGCTGCTAAGTTTAGACCCCCCTTTCAAATTCAAACCATAACACCAGCCAGCTAATTCCCATCTTCAGGTCCACCCTCTATCAAGACAATAATCAGAATCAGAATGAGCTTTATTGCTTTAAATATGCTTACACACAAGGAATTTCTCACAGTGACAGAAGCTTCCAGTGCAGATAATGCAACATGCATACAAACATATGCATTTAAACATATATACATATAGTGACATAAAAAGTAATATAACAAAAGATAAAATAGATTAATTTCCGCTAAGCTGACCCCACCATGGAGCCCTTTATTCCAGCTCTCGTTTGATACATTTACCATTCCTATAATATGGAAAAAGGTTGTCATCATTCCTGTTCCAAAAAAAATTGCCCACAGGAAAATAATGATTTTTGACAGGTAGCACTAACATCAATAGGGATGAAATCACTTGAACGCATTATGGATACAAAGTAATGTACAACATCTCTTAGATCCCTATCAATTTGCTTATAAAGATGGTAAAGGCACTGCTGATACTTTAAATATTACAACAGATTTTATTTTAAAGCACCTTGAAAATCCTACAGCTTATGCTTGAATATTGTTTATGGACTTTAGCTCAGCATTTAATGCCATTTATTAATGGCATTTATTAATGACTCCCGCAGATCTTACTAAACAAGCGGAAACAGATGGAGGTGAATCAATTTATAATCAAATGGTATCATATATTTCTCATAGTAAGACAACAGCAGGTGAAAGTCAATTCAATCATTTCTGACATACAGGCTATAAGTATTGGAGCTCCTCAAGGCTATGTAAGCTCACCCCTGCTTTTTACACTATACACAAACAACTGTAGAAACCAGTAAACAAACAACAACATTATCAATGATACAGCCATACTTAGTTTATTACCAACATACTCAGACATCACTACGACTAAGTCAGTAGCGTGTGAGGCATAATCTTGTTGGGACTCATGGACTCAGATAAGAGACAAAGGCATGCCTACATACAGTCATAAAGCCTGACTGCGGCCAGTAGGAACACTCAAAGCCTGATAGCCACAACAACAGCGCCAAATTCAAACAAAGGCAGTCCAAAACAGACTACAGATCCCAAAAAGCCTTGCTCACTTTGCACATATGTATGAAAATCTGAAGGATCGAACTCTCAACTCCTTTTGGATGAAATGCATGACACAATGCGTCCCTCAACCATGATGTCATCCAGAGTATAAAACTCCAGAAATTCCTTCTAAGCTTTGCTTCCAGCGACAGTATATGCCGTGTCTAGTTGCAGCCCTGCTGCTCCCAGGTGTAGACTCGTTGCCCAAGGAAGTAACGTCCATACCTGAACTTTGGCCATACAATCTCGCTGGACGAGCTGAGATTTTTCAGATCAAGCAAATGGATCTGAAGGAGAACGCTGAGCAACCCACGTCTCACCCATTTTCCTGCAGAAGTGTAGAAAGAAAATGTATTTACATTATTCAACTGAGTCGGCTTCGTGGATTTCTCCGCCAACCCACTGAGAATCAGCCGCCATACCACCTGCCGAAAGAGCAAGGAAACAGCCTCCCGTCATCACCCGAGCTTCAAGGAACCGAGTCGGAGTCAAATGACAGACGAACACACATTCTACACATGTCCTCATGCAACTCAAGTAACAAGTTTACATCTGGGCAGAGATAGATTATTATAGTGTGTTATTCTTGTGTATCAAGGCTATTGCTTGTACAGTTTACGGACTGCCGAATCCACTCATTGCTGCTAATAATACTCAAGGTATTATTGTAACTTACTGTTACCATGAATTATATCTGCTGTGTTGTCATCCAACCATGTTGGGCTGTTTGTGCATTTCCGCCATCGCAGGTGTGAGCAGCACACTGAGTTCTCCATTAAAGAACCAACGACTGTAGTGAATGGATTACGAGTCGTTCACCACGTCTCTGAGTGATAAAACTAATGGTTGCCTTATCTCCCACGATTGCTAAAACCGTCTTCGTGCCGTCACTCTTTTTCAGCTTTGTCCCTAAGTTATCGTGCCAGCGGAGACAAGCATTAAACAGGCAGACGCCATTAACCAGTCTCTCCACCACATTCGCGGCCGGAAACCTTGCGTGATGTACTCCCACATCTGCCATTTTGTGTCCTCCTTCTCTCCTTGCACACACACACACACACACACACACACACATATACCTTCCTCTCATGTAGTATAGGCTTCTCTGTTACCATAGCTAATCATGTTACTGTTTAGTTTGTTTTTGGAAGTTGGAAGTTTATCGACTGCATTGTATTGATTATTAATTGATATTATTGCATCAATAAACTTTGTTATACTTTAAAGGAAGTGTTTTGGTATTGTTCTGCATGCACCTGTGCCAAGTGCTGTCAGGGAATGTCAGTGCTCGGATTCTAACCTTCATTGTTTTCCTTTTGAATGTTGTGATTTGCTACTTTGGAATGAAAATCCTTCAAGGCAAAGAGACAGCTAGCAGTTCAAGGTAATTGAAGTGTCATGCCAGCTTCGTGCCTGTCCAGGTGCTGAAGGCCGGGCATCCACCACATGGTGCTCCCCATTCTGAGTTGGATGCATCCATGTTTACCATCTTTCACCTGAAGACCTGACCAAGCATGATGCCCAGCTGGAAAAAGGTTGGAGCTGTCCGTGGTGCTAGAGCAGCTAGACAGCAGTAAATCTTCTCTTTTTAAGATGTTAATTAGGATGCCATGCTTTCCAGATAAGCCTTTCAAACAGACATCTCGGAGATGTATCTGTGCTATCTGCGACACTGACAAACAATGACAATGTGAAGCCACATTTTCTAAAATTGTGTCGAAAACAAGTTCTGCTGACATTTATTGACAGTAGATTATGATTTACTATTAGCTGGATTTTGAAACCTATCATGAGGTGCTCTCAGAAACAGGCTCAACCATCACACTAAAAACTGTAAGCTAAGGTATATATATATTGTGTTGATAAGCGTATAGCGTGCATAACCTAATATCATATTCCTGATAGCACAAGTATCACCCAGACATCTATTTGACATCTTGAAGACATATTGTTTGCTCATCTATAATATGTCTATAAGATTTTTGTAATGTTTGTAAATCAGATTTTTTAAAGATGTTCAGCAGTTGTCATAAAAATATGATGCTTGAGAAAACACTCTTAAACAGACATATTGGTGATTTACAGTACTTGTGTTATCTGGGTTAAATAGTACATCAAGGAGTAGGTCTATAACAAGGGCGTTCATTTCTCAGTGAATTTTGGGTTTGGGTGGGGGCCGTGTTTGCTAAAAAGCTATATTTTAGGCTACCTTTTACAGAATTGTTAACTGTTAATATTGTTAATTGTAACAATATTGTTAATATTGTTAAATGTGTTGTGGTTCACAACTGTTTACTATACAATATACTATTTAATGGCAAGTTTCCATTGTGACAACTTACCCCATAGTGTGTCCCGCTATTGGGGCGTGTTGTCACAGAAGGTCAACAATTAAATTGTTTAAATGTTCAATCGCATTCATATGCAGAAGAGTCAAGACCTTTCAGGTAGGTGCCTATGCATTCACCAACTTTAAAAAATAAATTTAACCTCAGAAATAGTCACTGGAACAAAAGTGACACATCCTAGCCCCAGTCTCGACAAACTCATAGCTTTCGACAAAATTATAATGCTAAAGGGATGCTTTGCTTTGGAATAAATTAATCCTGACTTGCCCTTGTCAAATCTCAACATAACACAAATATATAAGCTCTATTTTATGCACCACTTTGACTTTGAGCAAGAGGATTTCTGAATGCAATTAAAGCCCGAGCAATTACATGTTATTAGCTTCTAAATTTGTATTGGCCCAATTTTTATGCACAGATCAGAAAAGACCAAATTGCACTGTAGGAATGGGCAGGCATTACACAAGTAATGAAAATAATCAATATAGCATAATCAAATGACCAAGCGCAGAAATCTTCACATGGATGCACTTTGAATTTTGGGGCGTGCTTAAAGACTTAATCTCAACTGGAGGTGCATCATCGTTATCCGCAAACGTTTTGAGGTACCACAACTGAGCATTTTATCCATTACTCGACTGCTGGTGGAGCACACCATGTATATCTAACTAACCGTTGCTGCCTCTGTCCACTCGTCTTCTGGACCAGCAGGTCGTAACCGATCACGGGCACGTGTGTGCAGTGCATTCGCCCGGAGCTCTCTGATTCGTGGACTTGTTGTGCGGCGCTTGCGGGAATACGAGGAGCATCTCCGTGCACCGAGAAGGAATAAAGCACATTTTGTAACCCGTCTCCAAGCAGTGCTCGGTTAGGGTGGCATTGTTTGATCCTAAAAGTAAGAGAACGATATCGGAAAGATGTTACCCAGCACATTAAAGGGTTCGAGGTGTTTAGGTTCATCGTACCACTGAATATGGAATAAAGTCCCACGTCTTTTCTCACTTTGACTCGGAATACAGTTGGGTATCGCATCGGTAAGTTGATTTATTTGAACTATACGCTAACTATCCACATAATTATGTATATATATATATATATATATATATATATATATATATATATATATATATATATATATATATATATATATATGAATGTTGGAGCTGATTCACAGTGCTATACGATTACATCTAAATGTATGAAAACATGAAAGATCAATGAATGAACTTCTCGTCTTACGCAAGATTGCCTACTGATATAGGCACCATTCTTTTGGATAACCTTTTAAAAGTATGGGGCGTTTACACAGGACAAGTTATTATGTTCCATCTGCGCTTGTTTTAAATTGTCCGTGTGCATTAGCGTCACGACTTTAGCCATTGCGTCGCGTCTCATATGAGCGTTCGTTTTTTTATAGACGGCGTGTCAAGACAGGGGCCGTTTATACGAACACGTTTTTGTATTCCATCTGCGTTGCGTTCAGTTTTAATTATTATTATTATTATTATTATTTTTTTAGCAGCGTCTCGCGCAGGAGCGCCGCGTTTTAGACAGATTCAAGTTACAAACAAACTTAAACTTTTAACCATACATGCATTCTGCTCTATTTTTTAAATATATTTATTTATTTATTTTTAGCGCAATACATTTTTCGGTCTGAACGACCCCATGAACTGTTCAACTTCTCTCAGAATCCTTGCGTTGTGTGCCGTTGAGTTGAAATCCGTCCTTCTGCTTTTGAACGCAAGAGAGCGTTCTGTGTGAACATCCTACTAAGGGCACCAGACATCGGGTTGCACACTGATCTCACTCATTTAAGGCAGGAGTGTATATGGGACTCACACGTCGCTGTTACAGCAAATATAACCTCATATTTTCTCCGAGCCGAAGCTTATCTCAAAATGCGACGTTTAAAGCTGCACTAAATAACTTTGTGCTCTCTAGGGACATCTGTGGTTGAAACTTAAAAATGCAAGCAATTTGCGGAAGAATACATTTCGTCAGTTGTGTTCTGGCACTATACTATTATGGCGGATGAATCTCCCAATTTGAGTTTACCTGGACATCGACTGCGTGTGATCATGACTGGAGACATAACGTGCTATTTTCATGTTGATATTATGTTATATAATTAAATATTTGAAAGTGAAATTTCTTTGATTGAAGAATTTTTTTTTAATGAATTGTACAATTAAATAGCTTTTCTGACTACACTTAAATCACCTTTAAAAAGAGTAGTTTTTATCATTTTAAGTTCTTTTTAACTTAAAACGGCTTAGAAAATTGCAGCACTCATGTAAGAGATCCTAAAAACACAGTAATTATGACACAGTTGTCAAAAGACATCCATCAAGCGAATGTTTACATGGAAAACGATTGAAAAACAGCATGAGCCGACGAAAAACACGTTCAGTTTGAACAGTCCCTTGTTCACATGACACATCACTAGCTTAAGTTACCTCTCAAAGTTACCTCTCAAAAAGTTAGCCTTTTGTCTCAGTTGATTGTAGGTTCATTTCCACTGTATTCTGCGCTGTTTGTTCTCTTTATTCGTAAATATGAAGCACTACAGAGCAGAGCAGTCCAAATTAATTTTTGTAAGACAGTTTTGTAAGCCCGTTTGGCCAATTCACTGAAAAGAACTCAAACTCAAAGAACTCAAAAAAAATTATTCATTCGCAAATTGGTCATCGCTAGTTCTTTTTAACAGCCACTGGAGACACTTCATGATTGATTAAATATTGTGAGAGTAAATATTTCTCAGGTCAGTCAGAGTGCTCATGGTATGCACAGTGCATACAGCAGTACAGCTGCATTTGCCACTGTCTGAAGGTGTCCTGTGGTATTTGGCACCAAGACTTTAGCAGCAGATCCTTCAAGTCCTGTAAGTTCCGAGGTGGGGCCTCCATGGATCGGACTTCTTGGTCCAGCACATCCCATAGATGCTCAATCGGATTGAGATCTGAAGAATTTGGTGGCCAAGTCAACACCTTGAATTCTTTGTCATGCTCCACAAATCATTTCTGAACAACCTGGCCATCCAAATGATTTGAAAGAAAATGTGATTCATCAGATTAGGCCACCTTCTTCCATTGCTCCATAGTCCAGTGCTGATGCTCAGGTGCTTTTTGCGGTGGACAGGAGTCTCATGCCCCATACGCAACAAGCTGCGATGCACTGTGCGTTCTGACACCTTTCTATCATGGCCAGCATTAAGTTTTTCAGCAATTTGTGCTACTGTAACTCTTCTGTGAGATCGGACCAGATGGGCTAGCCTTCGCTACCCACGTGCATCAATGAACTTTGGGCACCCATGACACTGCCACCGGTTGTCCTTCCTTGGACCACTTTTGCTAGGTATTAACCACTGCATACCAGGAACACCCCACAAGACTTGCCGTTTTGGAGATGCTCTGACCCAGTCATGTAGCCATCACAATTTGGCCCTTGTCGAAGTCGCTAAGATCCTTGCCCATATTTCCTGCTTCCAACACATGAAATGAAAGAACTGACTTTTAACTTGTTGCCTACTGTATCCCACCCATTGACAGATGCAATTGTAATGAGATAATAAATCATATTCACTTCACATGTCAGCGGTTTTTAATGTTGTGGCTGATCAGTGCTATCTTCTAAAAATATTAATTGCAATTACTGGTACTTGACATACAAACGGAAGTCCTCCACAGTAATCTCTAAGAAAATAAAAATCCATATCCAGAAATTACTGAAAAAGAGATGGAGAAGTCATTGAAATGTATCGGTCAAAATGTAAGGTAACCCTGGAATAGTCATTAAAAAGTTCAACAAAAGGTAACAATCATTATATAAAATAGTTGTGTATAAAAGTCTTATAATTATGATCTGATCTATGTTGGTTTCTTTTGAAGTAAACCTTCAAACAAGTGTTAGCTGAATCAATAAACTATCAGTCTCTGTTAGATCCGCCAGCACACCTCTTTTGTCTGGTTTATCATCTCATAAAGGTGTGACTTAGCTTTGGGAACATTAGTGCCAATACCTATTTCAAGAGTGAGAATGGAAGTGGAAGGAGACAGACAAAGTGAGCAAGCAAGGGAGAGAGAGAGTCATGGGAGGAAATATACATTGGGTTCTGTCCACATCACATCTGCTGTTCAAATGGGAATGGGATCCTTCTCTGGTGTGTTCATGTTTATTTATGGTTGCATCTGGGATGCATGGCTCATCTCATTTTGTTGCTAACAAGCAAAGCCAAATTAGAGTTGAGAACACTGGTAAAGAGTAGTGTGCCAAATTCAGTCGAACTGCTCCACAGTCTTGCCTGGCTTCCCCTGGGTCTATTTATACTTCTCATTGTGCAGTATGCATTTTATTTAAAGAGAGATTAAAATATATTTGAACATGTGGGTGGAATGTGGGTTTATTTGCACATTAAAATGTTTTAATATATTAGGAAGAAGGAAATAACAGTACACACAGTTGTCCAGCAACCATGGATGGCATATTCATGTTAACAATAGCATTTTCTCCAAAAATACCAAATCAAGCCAATTGTACATATATGAATGAATAAATGAATAATACATTTATAGCACACATGAAACGCTTTTACCTTGGGCTGCATCTGAATCCATGCCACCTTGCTGCCTAATCAGTTAATGGCTTAAGTGACATCTGTTTTGAATGAATGGAACTCTTAAGGAAACTGGTCTCCGAACAGTTTCAAAAGCACCTTATTTTCATCCTACCTTCCTATACAGCCTACGGAGGCAGAATTTTCCTGGTTTTGGATGAAGCCTTGAAGTTGCACTCACGCTCTCATGCGGATCCAGAGCATGCCTCAATCTCCTGACAGTTTAAATAACCTGGATCGCCAGCTTGGATTGTCATCATGATTTGTGAATCAGAGGAACTTGTGGTCCTGATACTGAAATTTTTTATTCTGGCTGATAGAATATGCGCTTCAGAAGATAAGAGAAGAGCGCTCAACGGGACAAAAATTCAGGATTTTAATGAGGTTCGTGAATGACATCTGTTTAAACAAGATATCTACATATTTGCAAAAGGTACATAATACAAGTTTTATTGATATTTGCCTTTTATCGTTAGGAAAGTTACAGGGAACTGTTGAGGAGGGGCTGTTACAATTTGTGCTTTAGAGGTAAATAAATGAGCGCTCCTCAGGATGCTGGATCTGCTCAAGTTGTGTGAGGTTGTTTATTACATCTGTTTAAATTAGATATGTGCATATTTACAGATGGTATATTCTAATAGTTTTATTGATATTTGCCTTTTTATCATTAGACAAGACAAAAGTTAAAGGGAACTGTTGAGGAGAGAGAGGGAGAATGAAACAGGTGAGCAATTTAGCATTATGAGCTCAAATGCGTCTGTCGTGGCTCTGATATACAGACGCAAATATGCGTTTAAAACAACACTGTTTTGCACACCGGCCTATTATTGTAGTACCATGATGGCATGTACAGTAACAACAAAATTAACCATGGCCTGTAGTTGACATGTCTCAGTCACTTCACATGCAAGCAGGCAATTTTCCGTGCCCTCATGAAAAATGTTGATGTAGATAATTAAAACAGTCAGAATATTGGCCGATTTATCGGCCTTGGAAATATACCGGTCGACTACTAGTATATATTTTTAAATTCTTTCTCAGAAATATACAGTACATCTCTGTGTTTTGTTTCTACAGCCTGGATCTTAAACTTGCACTTTTCCTTGTATTCTCCTGGGAAAAGTGTCTTTCTGTTGAGGTTTAAAGTTCACCCCCAAAAAATTCTGTCATTATTTACTCATGAACCCTCGTGCTTCCAAACTTGCTGCTACTATTTTCATGGAACATATAAGGAGCATTTTAAAGATTCATTAAAGATCTTTGTACAGCTCTTGTCCATACAACAACAGTTCACAGTGGCCATGCCTGCCAAGCTCCAAAAGGCAAAAACAAAAAAAGTTAATTAAATAAATGCCCCCAAAGAACCATTAAAGCAATCCATATGACCCGAGGGCTGTTTTATAGACACACTAAAAGCCCCACACGTTGTATAGACACTGAAATGGGGAGTATGTTTCTAGGAAAGTTCTAACTTTGGTCTGAGTTTTCTTTTCTGTGATTTGGTTTGATCGTAAAATTAAAGAATATCTAAATAGATTAAAGAAATACTGTAATGGTTAAGCATGGCTGAATAGTTTTTGCTTGCGTTTTAAGTTTTCTACTTAAAATGTATGCATTTTTCAGTTATCATTCACATTGGCCACTTGCACTCAAGCTGCTAATTTCATTTAATTCACTGATCTGCATAAGTATCAACCTGCACAATTTTTTAATCTGGTGTATCTAAATATTTGTCACATAGGACATCATTACAGTGCTATTTTCTCACTTGAGTTGTCATTGCATCAGTATGATGCCATAGTCTGGCGGTCAGACTTGAAGTTTGAATCATTAACATTGGCTTAAACACAATATTATAAACTTCATTGCAATGTGTAACAGGGAAAGATGATTTATAGCAAAAGTGTGAAACCAACTTCCAATCCGAACATTTAGCATCAATCAAGTACCCCCGAAGCAGTTGATCTACAGTAATTATGGTCTGAAGGCACAAATAATGCACATAAGCAGTCTATGAGTAGGTTCAGATGTTTAGTGTTAATAAATCGTTTACAGTAGCTGACAGTTACAGCTGACTATCCAAAGCATCTTGCATTATTTAAGGTGCACCTGGAGTAAACTAGGACTAAAGGAATATCTCTCAACCAGAAATTTTCTCTTTTATGTTCCATAGGAAAAAATGCAGACATATGGAGTTTGAACAACATTAGTGTGAGCAAATATACAATATGACAGAATTAATCAAAAAGATGAACTATAACTATAATTGTCTTGTACAAGGGCACAATTGTGTTGGTTCAGAGGTCGGTCCATGTGGGAATCGAACTGCAAACCTTTTGGTTTCAAGTCTATATGTTTTTTTAGTTTGTCTAAGGGGTGACTGGTCTAATTTTACCAAGCAGGATGTGTTCCAAGTTCAACTTCAGAAGGTCCTGGAAAAAGGACTAGTCCTAACCCTATTCTTAGCCAACACATTCTCACACCCAACTCGTCACATATTGACGCTTTTGACAGGACCCCTTGGCGTCACAGTTTAACGCCCTGGGTATACCTTTGGCATAATTTTTCAATGCGTTGGGTAGTCTTAACCAAAACCGCATTCAAAGGTGAGTTTAACAACGCTCCATGGTGTGTGCAAGTAAGCAGTTTAAGCGTTTTCTTAGGTACTGATAACTAGAGCATGCTGGATAACGTATTTTTATCGGAGGTTTGTTGATGTTAATTAATATATATAATATGCTACGATTATGTTCAATTAATCAAAGTTTTTTATATTTTTATTCTTATAATTTTGTTCAATTAATCAAAGTTTTTTATATTTTTATTTTTAAAATCCTCTATAGAAATCTATCGGACTATCCAACACGTCGAAAAATGACGCCAAAGGTATACCCAGGGCGTTAAACTGTGACGCCAAGGGGTCCTGTCAAAAGCGTCAATATGTGACGGGTTGGGTGTGAGAATGTGTTGTCTTAGCACCAACCCTATGCTATTAACTACCCTTAAAATCAAAGGGAAATTATAGGATGATTAAAATGTTGTTCAAGCCCCAACCTTGCCCAAAAACTAACCCTAAAACCTGATGAAACCAAATCAAAACCACAAAATCATAATCTATAGCCTATCTATTTGTATATCTAAGTGGGATAATAACTTGATGATTGATGCAAAATACACTTTTTCAAACACCAGCCACTGGGTTGCACGAATACCATGCCAATAATCATGAGAACTGCACTGCTTGCCAATGTGAACCATACTTATGATCATCTGTGCAGTTTGTGACATTGTCCAATTGTAATTACATGTAGTTGGTTATGCATGCTGGTCCAGCTCTCAAGGAATCTTTACATGTCTGAAATCAGTCTGAATTGTTTCCCCCCTCAGATACTTTGCAATTACACAAGCAATTTGGGAAAAAAAGAGACCTTAAACCCCCTCTCCAATTATATGCCAAAACAATGTTCGTGCACACCAAAGAGTCACAGGGGAAATAGACGCATGTAATGCCATTCATTGTATAGCACTATTGCGTTGGTGATGCTGCACTGCCTTATTACATTTGTCAGTGCAATCTATTGCTTATTATTTTGCTTAATAAGATGGTTGGTGGAAGTTGGTGGAAAAGGACAACACACCTCCACCACCTCCAAACAAAGAAGAGATTGGTTGTAATTGCAATTCATGCATATTTCATGAATTGTTGGATGCAGGTGGTCAGGGTTTGAATGGTTACTTTCAGTCCCTGCTGGTAGCCATAACTACACCATTATATAGACTAAAAGCATGTTTTTTTTTTCATTGACGGGCATTTAAACATAGCTGTGTATAATTTCTCATGAAATATTTCTTTGTAAGCATAATTGTGACAAGGAGGAGTGTGTTGATGGGCCGTAACGATGGGTGCCTGGTGCTAAATCAGCCCAGTCAGCCAGGAGAGGGATGAAGATGAGCCAGGGACAGCAGTTTGAGACAGAGAGAGAGAGAGAGAGATAGAGAAAGAGAGAGAGAGAGAGCCTCACGCAGCAGTGTTCGTGTGTGTGTGTGTGTGTGTGTGTGTGTGTGTGTGTGTGTTTGTGCTTTTGTGTTCTGCTGTAAACCAGTTTTATGTTGTGTTTTGTTTATTAAGTCTTTTTGGTTATTAACCCGGTTCCTGCTTCCTCCTTTCCCAATGAACAAGAGGCTTGGCTGTCACAATAATATAAATAGCAAACATTTAATTATATTATTCTGCCCTACAAAGGCAAAACGCAGTAATTACACCTGGACTGAAACTGATAAAATTGGTTTTCAGAACTGAGTCCCTATGAAGCAAAAAAGGCAGCATCCATGTCACATACTGTACTTCTGAGGGTGCATTGAGTATGAATAAGGATTGCAGTAAACAGCTCTAGTTTCTCCAGGTATTTAAGAACTATTTTATTGGACGTGACACCATTTGGAAATCACAATTTTGCACTGTTCACTCTTATTTTCTTATCCAACTAAAATTTGCCTTTGGAAGCCTTGCTGTGAGGTGTCCTTTGTTTTTATCATGCCAGTCTCCATGCTCTTTTTGGTTTGGTGGCAGGAGAGGTTGCATGCAGGGAGCATGATGGAAAATTTTGACAAATGGAATGTTTTTCTTTGGTGAACTGTAGCTACAATTCCACCTCCCCTTGCCCTGCGTCAAAAGCCAAGCTGTGTAATCCAATCTGACAGACATTCAAGCTGCATAATATGCCCCCAAAACTTAAAAGATACCAAGCAAATCCACCGAGAGACTCCCTGCCCTTGCAATTTCAACAGACGTCCAACAGTTACCCACACTAGGATATAGCGCTAAACAAGAGGCTTCTCTGAAGATTATGCAATTATAATGAAGTTATAGCATATTACTCTTCATCTAAATCTTCATGCCTTTATTGTTTTAAAGGGACAGTGCAGTCAATGGCAAGTATGTTCTTTGTTTCAGAATCAAGAAAAGAGTGTAGACCAATGGGCTTAATCCTCAGGGTTGATATCTGTAAGAACTTTGGGACTATTCATCCATCATGTGTTCATTGAAGACTATCTGGTCCTGCAGAAAGAAATTATATAGCCTCAGGCTACAGAGCTGAATTTGTGACAGTTGTGTTTTTTTAAAAGAAAACTAAAACAAGCAAAGGAAAATCTCCAGTGCTCACAGGAGTGAACTCCAAGTGAAATGCTTTAAAAATCCCTCAGTGCATGTCAGTCTTGTCAAAAATAAGTTCTATGAGTAAAAAAAAAAAACAGCTTTTTGATCAAGAAATGCAAAACTTATTAAGGTTTATGCTTAAATTAAGTGAAAAATCTGTCAGTGGAAAGAAGACAAAATACAAACTAATACGTTTGTATACGTAAAACAAGTTTTAAAAGAATAATTTACCCAAAAATGTAATTTAAAAAATATAAGTCATAATTTACTCACCCTGATGTCAATGCATATGACTTCCATAGAAAACAAAAGTAATGTCCACACTTATCTACTTTCATTTAAAAAAAAAAATAAAAATAAATTATATATATATATATATATATATATATATATATATATATATATATATAATCTGTTTCCTAACATCATCTATTCCAAAGTATGTGGTAATTAAGTGTGTTTTTGAAACTCTCTGTTTTCAGTGAAGGTAAATGCCATTTTATTGTGGCTTAAATGTAGTGAAATCAGTTCAGTTTTCAAAAGAAAATGTATTAATGTGGACGTCGCCAAAAGATGAGTTTTGAAGAATGCACTGATTGCTCTTTTGGTGCTTCATTAATGGTGCCTTTGCATCCTTTTCGAAACTTGAAAGCCTAAATCCCAATTAATTGTTATGGCACTGAAAAGAGTGACCAATACATTCTTCTAAATTAATCCTTTCACAATCCACGAAATAAAGAATGTCATATGGGTTCGGAATGATACAAGGGTGAGTAAATGATGACAGAATTGTAATTTTCAGGTAAACTAACTAATAATTCAATATCTTGAAGTTATTTTTTTTTTTTGGGGGGGGGGGGGGTTAAATTCAATTATGTTTGGATAATTTTAATTTAAACAAGTAGGATGTTTGCAGATTAAACCTCATTCATTAAGGAGTGTATTTCTGGTAATCAAAATCAAAGGTCCTCAGAGAAATAATAAAAAAAAAAAAAATCATGTCAGAATCAACCCTACGCAGGGCCTCCAAAGATGTAATTTAGCATTTTTATGTGGGAGGAATGCTATATGTGCAATTGAAAGCAGTGCTGGTTTGTATTTAGGTTGACTTCTAGCTCCTATTAATAGTCAAGAGAAAGTAGCTTTTGAGGTCAACAAATTCCAGCCCCCTGATTCCTCTGATGTTGCAGGTTTCTGTTTGATACTTTTGTTTAGTGCATTATTTAGACCATATCGAGCTTCAAATCAAATTAAATGCTTCTCAAATGTTCCTCTTTTAAACATGCAATGAATACTTTATATGGCTGTCAGGTATCAGAAGACACAAAAGAAGAGGTAAGTGAATAATAAGTCTTTGATAAAATTTTTTTTTAAAAAACAGGTTCAGGGAAAAAATAGAATAAATAATAATAATATCTGTGTAGTATGCTGTTTCGGCAGGGGAGCACAGAGTCCAGAAAATAAAGATAGAGCCATACGAAATCTTTAATGAGGAACTTGGCTAGTTCGGGAGGCAATCCAATAAAGGACTTGTGTCGTGAAACAATGAGAAACTCCAACAGGGTCTGAGAACAAAGACAAAAACCCAACTGACAAAACTCACGACTGACAGAAGGAAAAACTGGTCAACTGGGCAAGGCAAGGCAAGGCAAGACAATTCGAGATCAGAAAGCAAACAAAGGGGAGCTAAAGTAGGGAGATAAATCAAAAGAGTAAGGAGAGACAGGTGCTGCTGATAAACGAGTGGCCACGATAACCAGACCTGAGCAAATCAGCTGCGAGTGCACAGACATCACATGGCACCTGTCAAATCAAAATGAAAACAAACACTTAAGGAGAGGGAATACACAAAGTCAGACAAAAGAAAAGCAGGCGAATCACTCTGCAATCTTGATGGCATTCACATTTGTTGGATTCAGAATTGTCTGTCTTCTTGTTCTATCCTTTTTCTTCAAAAAGTGTTTCTACTACCTTTCATTCATACTAAAAACAACATCTCCTTGATTTGTGGTGCAGTTTGACGTCTTTTTGGATTTGTTCACAATGCACATCAATCCAATTTGGACAATTTGGTATTTAAATCTGATCATTAGGACCAACTTTTCGGAACTTTGCAAATGATTGCAAATATTTTCCATTTGTAGTATCCGGAGAATCTACACCGGTTGCCTTAGTTAGGGTGCTTCGCTCAAACTTGTTTTTAAATCGGTGTGTGCTGTTAATTTATTATTTTTTATTATAAATAATGTTGTTTTATGTAAACATAAGCTAGATGGATGTTTTTGACCATTACACCACATCTCGCTTTAAAAAAAAAAAAACATTAACTCATTCACTCTGCCTTTATTCACAACATAGTGAATACCACAAAGTTCGCTGTATGAACAACCAATGAACAAAACAGACTATATTAGAACACCATTTCAGACAATATTGCACACTTTGTGCATTCATGTATTGTCAGGAATGACAAAAAAAAAAAAGTATATTATATGTTTTTGTTATACTGTTTTTGTAGACTAAAAACAAATAAACTAATTCTGAGTTGGATAAGCAAGAGAAAAAAATCAGATTTTTGCTGCCTGTCTGAACAAAGCCTTTGGGTTTTTATATTCAGTGCTTTAATAATTCACTTGCCATCAAATTGAAAAAGTCTCAGCTGTTAACTTTTTCTTTGATCCAACAATATTTCACCACATTTGTCCTCACAGACAAGGTGACCAATCCAACAGAGGTCTAATCTTTCTGATCACTCAATAAATGTGAAGCATCTGTCATATTTGGCACATAATGTATTATTTTAATTATTTCTATAATTACTTTCCCCTACAGATTATACTCTCGCATTCAAGGGAAAAATCATTCCATTCACAAGCAATTGGATGAGAGTCATACTTGCCCTTGACAACTAAAGATGACGTTACTATGGAAACGACTTGTGCTGCTATCAATCATTGGCTGCCTAGCAGGTAAATTATTATACTGCTGATTTTAACTAATGCTTTTCTCTTTTCATTTTTATTTTGGACTAAATTTGTACATGTTATGGACTGTAATGTTTACAGTGACTGAATGGGGAAAATTTAATTACAATCTTAATCCTTGAATTCATTCAAGTCCTCTGAGTGGGTTTGAGATAAGTGGATCCAATATTCAAGCAGGAAATGCTGTTGTTTTTGAATAGCATTGAACTTAATGGTCATGTTATGTGCAGAAAAGAGATCATAATATGGTATTGAAAAGGCTTAGCTTGTTATTGGGCTGATCAAAGATCATGATATATGTGTTTTGGTCATTTGGTCTGAAAATTGTATTTAGAGCTTGCATGTGTTTTTCAATATTTTAGAAAATGTGAAACATTTTATGATGAACGTATAATTTGCGTTTGCAGATGATACCTCAAATCGTATGGCTTGTTAAGAGGTGTGCTATTACATTTGAAAATGGATAGATGATAAAATGGACTACAAAACCCCATAGGATTACTTTGTACTGTCATACATTATCCATCCATATATCTAATGAGCAGAATATCAGATTTAGGCCAGTAAAGCATCACTTAACAAGGGGCAACTATATAATAAAGTGATATTTTAACCAAAACGTTGAACAGTGTTCACAGTATTTATTGGAAAAACGAATGGAGGGAACGAGATGTTGAGTCGATGTAGTGACACTAGGGGTCTCTCTTGACAGCCTTGGTTGCCTTTGATCTTTGAGAAAAGGCCAATGAAAATTGGCAAACATAATTTTCATGTCCCTCCCCCGGACATACGGGTATAAAAGGAGGGAATCGTGCATCTGTTTAGTCAGGTTTTTCACTGAGGAGCTGAGAATAGGGTCCCATCCAAGGGCCAGAAGTGGAGGTTCCAGAGGTCTGGGCGCAGATGCCAGAGGGTGCCCAGTCCCTGAGAAAGAAGGTCTTTTCACTCTCCACTGTCATGTTGAGGCTGCCCGGGATATGAGTGGCAAGGAGCGAACTCAGACACTGCTGACTCTAGAGGAGGAGATGGTTGGCGAATTGTGAAATTTGAAGAGAGAGCACGGAGACTAGTAGTGATTTATGTACACTACTATCGCTGTGCTGTCTGAAAGGATCAAGACGTGTTTGCCCCAAATTAGTGGGAGAAACCTCTGCAGGGCAAGCAATACAGCCAGGAACTTTAGGCAGTTGATATGCCAATGTAGCCGTGGTCCTGTCCAGGAGCCGGCGGCTGCATGCCCATTGCACACCATGTCCCTCCCCCGGACATGCCACAACCTAGTTTGGAGGCATCTGTGGTGACCACGACGCATCTGCTCCCTGCTGTAGAGGGACTCCTGTCTGCAGAAAACAGAGGTCTTTCCAGGGGTTGAATAGCTGATGGCAGAAAGGGGTGAAGATCACACGGTATGTGCCGTGGCGCCATGCCCATCTCGGGACTTGAGTCTGAAGCCATTGCTAAAGCGGTCTCATATGCATCAACCCGAACAGCGCGACAACCGCTGAGGATGCCATATGCCCCAGGAGCCTCTGCAACTGCTTTAGAGGGACCGTGGTGCAGAAGGGAAACTTACTTAACACAGTCCTCCTTTAGCTATTTAAATCTGGTCTCCAAATGTTGCAGTGAGATTGTTTCCCAATACTCCTGTTTGTCAATTATTATTATCAGAATCCTTTGAAATGAGACATGTCTGTATTTAACCAGAAGCCAATGACTCTCTGCACACAAAAGATTACATATAGAACTCAGAGTCATCTTTTTCATCAAAATGTTTTTTGTTTCGTGGTGACAGAGTTCAGTATTTGCAGTGGAACATGTGATTCATGAGAGAGCAGATGCTTTTGTTTGGAGAAATATAGACTAAATCATTTTATCATCATCCTGTATTCATGAAACGGCAGCAGAGAACAATTATAACCAGTACATGCATCAAATTCATATTATATCAGTGACAACTGCAGTTATGCTGCACAACCATTCTTCTGCTGATATTTCAGCAGTGGTATGATGTTTCCGCTTGTTTGCAGAATTTGCTGGCTGTCTTGTAAATATGACTGCAGGATGTATCCCAGTAATGTTAATTAATACAGGAGAACTAATGGCAGCAAGTCTCTGGCAACTGTTTAGATATATTACATAATCTAATGACAAAATGAAGAATTGTGCTATATACTTTATCTCAAAATTGTACTCTTTGTAGTGCTATCAAAGTGAAAGGAGCATTGAGCTGGCAAAGGGATTGTTTAGGAATGCATAATTAAATTTATATGTGACCATATTGGTTTTGGCCAATATTTTTGGTTTATTAAATTACCTGCATGTTCCGGCTGATTGAAAACCCATAATATTAGGGCTTTTTATTTTCCAATTCAAACATTCTTGGTCTATGTCCCATTACAATAATTTTATTCTGGACATTTACAATAGACTTTTCCTCTATTCCACAATTGAAAGGTTGCCGTTGCTGAACTGTGCCACTCTTTAACAATCCAAACTCATTGACACATTTATGGGTTATTTTTCCTTTGTGGTGCAGCAAACTCAAAATAAGAATGAATGGATTGAACAAGTGACAAATTATGCCATGTTGCCTTGTGCCATTCCACCTACAAGTTTCTCTGTCCTAAATACAGTTAGTTAACTGTGCAGAGAAATCCAGGATATGAACGGTGTGTAATCATACATTACCATACCATTTAAACCAGCAAAACCGAAGTCTCTACCTTAAACCCTAAACCTAAACCTAACCTATAGTGTCTTAAAAAACAACAGAGAGATCCAAATTGCAATTGCTGAGGCAACCACATAATTTTGTGGTGCTTCTTTGACATTTTGGCTCAAGTTTTGACTTGCATGCTCTTCAGGACTCGTACCCTGGTCCTTTGCATCGTGAGTGCAATGCTCTATTAATTGAACTACTACGCAATTGGATCGCATTTTAGTAAGCTTGTATATGTAATTGGTCATGTAATGCAAACATTATAATGTTTCACCATACAAGTCATATACTATAGTAAAATATTATGTGATAATATATCATTGTGTGAGGAACAGATAGAAAAATACTCTGGCAGCCAAAAGTTTGGAATAATGTACAGATTTAGCTGTTTTGAAAGGAAATGGGTTCTTTAATTAATTAAAGTGGCATTCAACTGATCACAAAGTATAGTCAGGACATTACTGATGTAAAAAAAAACAGCACCATCACCAAGAAAGTTATTTTTGATAAATTCTAGTCGGGCCCCATTTCCAGCACCAATCACTCCAACACGAGTAATCATGCTAAATTGCTAATTTGGTACTAAAAATTAAAGACATTATATCAAAATGCCACTTTGGTGAATAAAAGTACCAATTTGTTTCCATAAGAGCAAAATCTGTATGTTATTCCAAACATTTAGCCTATATATAGACATGCAGCGCATTAAAGTAAATGTATTTGGCATGCTGTTCAAAGTGGAGAGGCTCAAACGTGTGAATGGGCTTGAGCTATTTACTTTGTGGCATTAAATAATAGTTTGTCTCTTTTTCAGTCTTATCAGCTCAAGCAGAACATACAAAGTTTCTTGGACCAAGTTGGAAAACTGAACCTGAAGACCAGATACTGCCCATCCATTCCATTGAACAAGAGACTGTTCTATCCTGTGAGGCATCTGGGGTTCCTTCCCTTCAGTACAGGTAGAAACGAGTCCGATGTAGCTCTCACTGTGAGCAATTCATTGCGTCCATTCATTGCTGTTAGAAACCATTTAAGTGGTTGGTTTTGGCAAATCGGCAGCTTTTCCTCCTAAGAATCAACTTGAAAAGTAATGGTACTGATTGCTATTGATTTTTAAAGGTGAGAGGCAATTTATTTGTCCTTCTAGTTAACCAGTTGCATGAAATCCAGTAAAGTACTGTATTGTTAGCCCCCTTTTTCAGTGGCGTCCTACCGTGACCCATTTTCTATTTGCTTTCCACAGTTTCTCTAGTGTCAACGATTTTAAATGTGCATCAACTACTCAGCCAAAGAGTGATCTAAAAAAATGACAAAAACAGCCATTTAGCCTTCTTACAGGGATAGTTTGTCCAACGAATGAAATTCTGTCATAATTTACTAGTGTTTTTCCAAACTGTATGGCTTTCTTCTGTGGAACACAAATAGAGATGTAATGGCAGAACGCAAGTCTCACTCACCATTCAGTTTTATTGTACATAGAAATAATATGTGATAAAAGTGATTATCCCTTTTGAGGAGACATGATATTTTCACTACTTACACATCTTATGGAGTTTTGTGTTCCTTGCCACAGTCGCTTCCAGCTTGCTCATTGGGGTTATTCATACAATAATTATTTGATTACTTATTTTTAAACACGATTAACAATCGTATTTTATCTAATTACACATTGATGATTCATCGACATTATAGACATTATAGTTTTATAGTCTGTTAATGCCTGATCTTCTGTAAAGCTGCTTTGAAATGATGTGTGTTGTGAAAGGCGCTATACAAATAAAATTGACTTGACTTGACTAATTCTGAGTAATGAATAGGACTGAGTATCTAAGAGCTTTAGGAATTAGCATGCCAACTGTATCTTTTTGAGAATGTAATGCATACTGCTGTAATGACGGAAATTGGCTTTGAATATGAGAAGGATCTAAAATTTGTGCTCAAGATTCTAAGATACTGTCCTCCTCTGCTCTGAAAATAGCAGTATGCTTCAGCTCTGTGCTATATTGTGTTTCGTAGCTTGGGTCAGCATCATGTAAATACTCAGGCAAGCACAAGGGTGAAAGTAATAACCATGTGAGTGACATTATATTTAAATACATAATTTTTTCCTTTAGTGTGTCTTTGTCGAATCACAGAACTAGCTGAACAGCAGGGGAGTCTCATTGTATATGAAAAATGGTTCAATGGTGATCAGGGGTGGACTGGCCATCAGGAGAACCTGTACTTTTCCCGATTGGCCGGCCGCGAATGGGCTGCAATAAGCTGAAATGGGTTGTCGCGTTATGCAGATCGGGCCACAAAACAGCACCGCAATATGCCGAAGGGGGCAGCGATATGCAGAAAAGGGACGCGCTCAACAACCTTGCTCCCCCCAATAACTTATGGGACAGTTTCTATGTAAAATCCTGGGCCAATTTCTCTTACCAGTACGCCCCTGATTCTGATACTAGCTTTACTTTTGCACAGACAAATATAGCGATAGTCTCCAAGGTCGAATTAGTTCAGCTGAGCTTTTTATTTATTCGAATAAGTTCAGCTGAGCTTTTGATTTATTTATGCAGACTGTAAGTAAAGTCTGATGAAAGATGCTTATGCATATATTCAGCAACATAAAATAGCCATTTTCAGCTTTGTCACACCGAGATCTATTGCAGTCTCTTGATTTCCTAATTACTTTCTCATACTGTAGATATTGGGTAGGTATACTTGGTTTTAGATTGTCATTTCCCTTAATCATCTTTATGATTGCTTTTAAAGGAAATGTTCACTCAAAAATTATAATTTGGCCATTTACTCATTCCAATGTGTTTTTCTGTGGAACATATAAAGAAAAATCTTGACAGTTCTTTTACCATTTTTTACAGTTCAGTCAATTTACCGTTTTCTTTTCTTGAATATAAAAATATATATATATATATATTATAATATTTAAACAGGGACCAAATGTGTATTTACTTGCTTTGAAGATCAACTTGATATGATCTGTTTTTGAGGATTCTGGGGACATTTTCTCTTTTTGTGTTTGATAAGACCTAAAGCCATCATTCAATACACTGCAACAATACATCCAGAAACTTTGATAAGACTGGTGACACTCAAAATATATATTTTTTTGTGTTCAAAAAATACATTTATAAGTCATATCTGGTGAAGTCTATCCCACTTTAAAAAAAAGAAATAATACAAATTATGGTAAAATAGGTAATAATACAAGTGGTTAAACAGAAGGCCACATACGTAATTATTTAAAGTTCAAAATAGATAAATCTGCATTTAAATGAGCTATAGGTGCACAATGTTACCCACACAAAGACAAAACAGCATCCGGGTAACACAAGAAAAATGCAATAAATGTTAACTAAAACAACATTAAATGTTGCAGAAAACACCCTTGTATATAACTGATAAAAAAAAAAAAAAAAAAAAAAAAAAAAAAAAAAAAACATACTTATTTAAATAAAATATAATCAAATATAGTTCATGAAGGGATTTTAAAAATGGTAACTTCCTAATAGTAGTTATAAGGTGAGTATAAGATGAAAACTTTAAATGCCACAAGTTGATAGCTTCTTTGAAATTGTTATGTGTTGTTATGCTCACTCAGATGGAGAGCATGGTGTAATCACTTTGCCAATCAACTTGTGAACTCTCTTTAGTCTAACATTTAATTATTGCTTAGTTTTGCAGTTAAGACCATTTTACTGCAGCATGGTGCAAAACATTTCTCTGAAACCCTCCACCTCCCCAGCTCCAAAGTCTAAATCTGCTTCCTGGGGATTGTATGGATGTCTAATTGTGTAGCAGCATGTCTAACATGCTTGATGCAGCATGTCTTGTATTGTCATGTCTACATGTGTTTTTTTTTTTTTTCATGTTTTGTTTTCATGTCTTTTATTTTGAAATTCTAGTTCCTATTTCAAGTCATGTGGTTCCCTTGTCGTGTGATTTCATGTTTCCCTCTATGTTCATGTGTCTTGTTTTCATTGGTTTATTGTCTTCATCAGTTCTAGTTTGTCATTGGTTTACGGTTATTAGTCTTGTTATCTTGTTTATAGTTCTGTCTTTATTGTTTTTCTTGTTATTGTTTTACCCTATGTCTGTGTATTTAAGCCCTCATGTTTGCCATTGTTTCTTGTCAAGTATTGTTAATGTACCTTGTTTGCGAAGTCTAGGTTAAGCCAAGTTTATGTTCATGTTAATTGTTCATGTTTTTGTTTAGTTTAGTTCATGGCTATAGGTAGGGTTTTGGACTTAACATATGTAAATAAACTGCACTTGGGTTCTTCATCTTCACGTCATCGTCTTCATCATTGTCAGCACCAGCATGTATTGTTACATGTATCATGCGGGCATAACATTTTCAGGGAATTATACGAGGAGCATGTCCACATGCTTACACATTATGTATGTACTAGCATGTTTTTGTTCAAGCAACAGAGTAGCAGATATAGTCCACCAAGACCAAATCCTATAAAGATGACATATCCACATTAACATGCTAAATCATACCAAAAGTTTTACAGACCCTGAATAAGTAATTGAGATTAATAAAATCTTTGAAGTCATGAAAAAGACATGGAAATGTATATAGTGAATAATAACTTGTATAGCTATTTAGCAAATCCTTCATTTGGGTAGGTACTTTTCAGCTAATTGGTCGAAATTGTTTACCATTTGGTCTGAAGGATTCATTGGTGAATCTCTCTGAATCAACATGGTTTTGGAAAATCAGTTTATAAATCATTCATAAACAACTGGAAAAGTTATTGAAATGAATTTGGTCAAAATGATTGGGAACCTGAGTTAAACAAATTAACAGATTTTACAGTAGCCTTTTTTTACATCAATTATATGTTAAAATTACAATTTAAAAATAAAAATACAGCAGTCATTTTGCACTCAACTGAGTGTGCAGTGCTGGCAACAGTTGAGGCATTTAATGTTGACTGAAGGGTGGCCAATTCAGCTGCAAAACAGTAAGAGGAGGAAGAGTCTCCAAAGAACTTTCAGTTACTTTCTTTGTCAAAAATTATTGTCAGTGTTCCAACAATCTGGTGGTATTTCAGTGTCTGGAGGCGCTGGTGTGAACTTAGAGAACTCAACTTGCCAGGCTATTTTGCATTTCGGTTTCAGATTACACAGAAAAGTAACTCAGAGCTGAGTGAGAGCAGAGTGCTTGGCTGGCTTCTGCTTTCTCAACAAGGTTTCTTGAAGAAATTTGCTATTTCTGTGCACTTTTACAGTAATATAGTCAGGTTGTGTAAAAGGCCTAATATGGTTTATGAGCCATTAGTGGGTAAATCTCACTAAGAAAATTTTAAATCTTATTTCACCACTAAATCAAAAGAAGTATATTTTTCCCAATGAAAATGAGGCCTATAAGATCATTAAGAGTTTCACTTGGTTAAATTATTTTCACAGCAATTTAGCTCATTTCCCCCATTACTGCAATGAAAAAAAATCTTGCATTACTGCCAAAGCTTTGAAATGTCATTCATGATTATGTTTAGATTAAAAAAAATGTCATGTTGAAATGACATTGAAATCAAACAGCATTGGTTATCATGCTGTAAGAAAATGTGGCACACTGATTGCTACTACAAAAAGTACTGTAATGGCAGGCAATGAGAGAGGATCTAAGTGCAGCTTTTATTTAATCCAAAACAGGAAAACCAGGAACAAAGAAAACCACGGAGAACTTAACATACTAGACATGAAAAACATAAAATAACAGACAAATGGACAGGGGGGAAACAAAGGGCTTAAATACACAAGGGAAAACTAGGAACACCTGGGGAAACAATCAGGGAATGGGAGACAATCAGGGGAGAACCAATCAGAAAACGGAACTACAAAGGACTACAAAAACCAAACAGGAACTAAACAGGAATTTCAACATAAAAGCACAGAACAAAAGTCAACAGAATGTGACAAGTACTTTAATGGTGTTTTTTAAGGTTATTTGTATTTTTTTCTTGATATATGTGGTCGCAATAATTTATCTTTGTATGGAAAAGAGCTGAATCAGGATTCTTTAAAAAATAACAAATAAATAAAAAAAATTGTGTCCCATAAAAAAAATATGACAAAGGTTGGCAAAAAAAGACAGAATTTTAATTTGGAGTACTGAACTATTCTTTTAACATAGTCTTTTTATTTATGCATATATATATATATATATATATATATATATATATATATATATATATATATATATATATATAAATATATTATATGTTGTTTATAAATATAACTTTTACTCTTTTTATGACCCGGACATGTTTTTGACAGTTTTCGTAAAAATTCACAATTGTATCTTTAACATATTCTATGTGTTGCTTTGTTACATTTGGTCCAGCAAAGGAGCTGCAGATTGCTTTAAGGTTGTAGTTAAGGACTACAGGGAGGGAGAGTTTAAAAGTTTTATATCTGTTAGCTTTGAGAATATCTAGGTGCTACTAAATCCAACAAGAACTGTTTTTAAAAATGTAGAGCACTTATCTTCTGGGAAAACTGACCAAAAATGAATGACAAATCTTGCACTCAGGAGCATATCCAAATTTTTGTCCAATAAAATACAGTCTCTAGAATGAGAATTTTCAATAGGAAATATGTCAACACTTGTAGTGTCTTTTAAATGTTTAAATGATCCAAAATGGTACCATAAGAGCACTTCAAATTCAGTCTTTCCAACTTACATTTAATCTGACAGGATATTCAACCTGCCTAGTAAGAATGTGATTATTTACACCCTATCAGAGGCAAACATTTGAGAGAGCTGATTAAAATGCTGAGATTACACAGGGAAAGTCAGAGTTGTGCTTGTGTCGACTCTCATTAACTCCATGCCAGTGTGATCTTTGTGAACGAAGCTTGTTTTCTCAGTACAGAGACTTGCCTGTATGAACCACTGCAGTGCATTCTTTTGGAAACATAATTGGAGCTGACTGTTTTGTTCGTCACATTTTTTTTCTCCTTCTTTTTGTCCACTTTTCAAGTTACCAATGAGCAGGTGCAGCTTGTGACTGTGCTCATTGTGTTAATTTACCCTGATGATATAATGAATAGATATTAAAACTTTGATGATAGTATAGATTACGGCAACGATGATAATTATGATGAAGCTGACGTTGACGGTTATAACAACGGATCATAACGACGATGATGGAAATAGTTAGTCTCAGGCAGTTTGGTGTGAGGAGGCAGCCTAATTGTCCATTAAACTTCTCAAAGAACCTTTTGCAATAGTTAGAAAACTACTGGATGCCCTAGGCCTTCTCATTATCTGGAAATACTGTAGCTCCCTGTCACTTCTAAGCCTTTTTGATCCTGGTAAAGGAGCTCCTTGGAGACTGGATTGTTTGTAATTCTTCACTTTGCCTTTATAAATGATCATTCATCCACCAGTTACTAACAGAATGTGTGGATTTAGTCACCTAACCTACCACTGTGACCAAAGCTGTCTTGTAATGCTTGGTTTTAAATAACTACAAATAAAGTATTATATGTAGAGAAAATAAATGTGTATTCCTTGAGGCTAGAAGTGTGTGTTGAAATGTGTATGTGATGATTAAAGTGTATGTTGGGGTCTTTCAAATCTTTTTAGATAAACAGAGACACAATTATTATTATTTTTTTCTTCTTCCATCCCTGTGTATAAAATTTTGTTGTGACATATTTTCCCTAGTGTTTTGAGGCAAGCTTTGTAGTTCTGAGGCTGAGAATGGACTTTTGACTGTCAACAGAAAGTCTGGTACACTTTGCAGCTTTTTATGTCTAAAAACTGCCTGTTTAGACAGGAAGAGATTATCTTAAAAAAGCGACCAACCACAGTGTTTATTTTTATGTGATGTTTAGGGGCGAGTTAATCTGAAATAGTTGATATCACAATAATAGACCATTGTGGGGAAAAATGTATAAAAAAATTTTTTCAAGTAATTGCACAGAACTGGTGGTCTATGAATGGCTGTACAGATAACACTGGGAATGTGCTGTATGTATATTATATAATCAGATATCCAGACCATTAAAAACTAATAAGTACTGGTTAATTTACAGACAAATCCAATCTGAATAGATATGTAGTTTACTGCAATAAAATATTTTCTTAATTAGTATTGTCTTGTTTATCAAGTAAAAAAAATATCTTAACATCCTTAAAACAAGATTTATTTACTTTGAAATCAAAATTGCCTATGACACTGTGACCTGTTTTCAGAAAATATATTTGAATTGTTTAATTGTTTATTTTTTTGTTATTGGGGTATAGATGGAGTAAGAAACAAATCCTGATGGGTAAGAAAAATAAACTTACAGTACATTAAGATACATGAATCAAGATGCATTCTTAAACAAAGAAGACACATATATATATAAAAAAATAGTTTTGCTCCTTGTTGAATTTAGTTAATTAGCTAATGAGACATAATATGTTTGAGCATCTTAATTTCGTTGTGTGCTATCAATTTGAATTTGGAAAATGGAAGTTTGCTGAATCTATTTGTGTTTGGACAACATAAATAATTTTCATCGGCCATAACTAGTTGTGTGTCTGATCTACAATGTCTGTTATACATGACAAAAAATATGACTTTGACCATTTTTTTTCTAGTAGATATGATTAAAATTAATGTAAGTTTGTATAAAAGGACTAGATCAAATCCATTCAAGCGAATAATTTGTATTGATATTTGTTGAAATATATTATTTAATTGCATTTAAAAGTTTCCCTCCATTTCATTAAGTTTATTGAACATTTGTATTTTTTTAGTTTATATTCTCAGTCTTAAAATATTACACAATTTTGCTTGTCAAGTAAATTTTGATTTTAAGGATGTTTCAAAATTTTGACTGGAAAGCAAGGCAAACATACTGACATGTATCTTGAATATTTGATACCACTAACATTATAAAGATTTGACCACTAATCTGACAAACATCAGTTATGAGTTTTTCCTCAAAAGAATATATTGGTTCAACCTTACTTCTTGTAAACAACTTTATTTCAAGGTGGATTGGTTCAATCTGACTCACAGAATTTGCTCTAAGCCAGCCAATCAGATTGGAAATTATGATTTCAGCCAGGTTTTACCATTTTTTTGTTCGCAATATGCAATATGCAATATGCAAGATCAGTAAACGGATTGCGAGTGGTTCATGGACGTGGTGTCTCTGGTTGAGAATATAATCCTCTGGACCAACAAGGACATACCTCCCATGCCAACATTTTCCTCTCGCACACGTCAAGATAAATGATAGTATCAAACAGATATTGGTCTACACTAAGAAATAGATGATGTCAACATTATTTTGTGTAGCCTATTTGTGCCAACATTTATGTCCTTTCAAATAATATCCTGACTAGTTCAGTCATCTTTATATACAGTAGATGGGGCCCTGCTGTAGGATCCAAGTGTGATGTTGATTAATCACACTCTTGAAAGTGTATTATAGAATCAGATTAGTATGATATTATAATTTAGTACCATACTATTTTGCGATAACACAAATATTGTCTGTAACAAACACTTACAGTAATCAACTGTGTAAGCTCAGGGGCCAGATGCCACAATAAATGATATCAAATAGAATGGCTATGATATTAGACTTACAAATGATGACTAAAGAAGACACATAAATTCTGCCTCACTGAGATCAATAAATAATGCAGCAGAAATGGGCTTTGGAGAGCTGCAGAAGATCTAGTCTTTGTTGTCTGACAGATCTGGGAAGAGACTTGATTCTACAGCCACTTTTTTTTTTAAGTGCTGTCCACCCCGCTCATTAGTTTTTCACACTAGCGGAATAATGTCGATCGTGCCAACACTTTTGTCCCATTGTTGTCATTTCAAAGGTTTTCTGCCAAGATTTTACAGATGATGCTTTTTGTCTAGTTACATAAATGTATTTGTATACATACATTTTAACATTTCACCCAACAATGAAAAATCTGCCATTATTTTCTCACCCTCATGTTGTTTCAAACCCATATGACTTTCTGTCATCCATGGAACACAAAAGGAGATGTTTGGCAGAATGATAGCCTCAGTCGCCATTCACGTTTATTGTTTGAAAAAAAAAAAAAAAAAAACATTAAATGAAAGTGAAACTCTAGTGCTGCTAACCAAAGACTTTTAAAGATCCTTTAACAACCAACAACAGGCTATTGAAATGTTTAAATAAATCTTTGGAAGTCACATTGTTTTTGTGAAATAACCTGATTGCTGTATTTAATTTGATCTATTTCATTGAACTCTGTTGGAAATTTCCTAATCTTGCTGTTTAATTGAGATAAGGACATATTACACATGCAAGTGAAGCTACTGTAAATAACTGACATTGCACTGAATATACTCTATAGTCGAGTGTGAAACCTTTTTTCATAATAAAGAAACAGTGGTGGCTCAGCAGTTAAGGCTCTGGGTTACTGACCAGAAGGTCGGGGGTTCAAGCCCCAGCACCGCCAAGACACCACTGTTGGGCCCTTGAGCAAGGCCCTTGATCCTATCTGCTCCAGGGGCGCTGAATCATGGCTGACCCTGCACTCTGACCCCAGCTTAGCTGGGATATGTGAAAAATAAATAATTTCACTGTATATATGCAGAAATGTATGTATAATGTGTGACAATTGATCAATAAAAAAAAATAAATAAACTAATGGAGAATGCATGTCTTCAAGGTCATTAAAGGGATAGTTCACCCAAAAATGTTAATTCTCTCATCATTTGCTCACCCTCATGCCATCTCAGATGTCTATGACTTTCTTTCTTCAGCAAAACAAAAAAAATTAAATTTCAGCTCTGTTGGTCCTCACAATGCAAGTGAATGGTGACCAGAACTTTGAAGGTCCAAAAGGGACATAAAGGCAGTACAAAAGTAACGCATAAGACTACAGTTATTAAATGCATATCTTCTGAAGTGAGATGATAAGTGTGGGTAAGAAAAAGATCAACATTTAAGTCATTTTTTTACTGCAAATCTACACTTTCACATTCAGCCACCTATTGGTTGGGGCTGGTTGAAAGTGGAGATTGATAGAAAAAAAGGACTTCAGTATTGATCTGTTTCTCTCCCACATCTATCATATCACTTCAGAAGATATGGATTTAACCACTGAAGTTGTATGGATTAATTTATGCTGCCTTTATGTAATTTTTGGATCTTCAAAGTTCTGGGCAAGTTCTGGTTCTAAAATATTCTTCTAAAAATCTTAATTTGTGTTCTGCTTAAGAAAGAAAGTCATACACATCTGGTATGGCATGTGGGTGAGTAAATGATGAGAAAATTCTCATTTTGGGGTGAACTATCCCTTTAAACAATTAGACATTAATTGTTTTGCCTGTTTTCATCAGTTATTAGTCAAAATGTACTGCTGAAGAACAAAGTATGAAAACAAATGTGAGCAACAAGCTTGATTTTGATGCTGAATCTAGCTGTATAATGAATCAGGCTGAGTCAGATTGATGCATGTGATGAATGTTGGTGAGTTAGCTTCTCTTGAGACCACTGTTCTGATTGTGTTTGCATCTCTCCAGATGGTCTCTAAACGGAACTCTCATTGATCTTCGTGGTGACGAGAGGCGTCGCCTGTCTGGAGGTAACCTGATCATTACCGGACTGGATAGGGACCAAGACAGCGGTGTCTACCAGTGCACTGCCTCCAATGCTCGAGGAACCATCCTCAGCCAGAGAGCCACAATAAAGTTTGCATGTGAGTTGCATGTGAGATAATTTTGTCTTTGGTATTCGAATGGCATTGCCAAAGAAAGAGCAATCAAACAAGCTGTCACAGGGTGAAATGCCATTCCAGCAACTTCAAACTCTATTAGTCATTTTCATTAGACCAGGTTTATGGAATCAGTAGTGTCTTTGTATGCTGCATATTGATTAGCCATATTAATACCCATACTGTCTGTTCTACAATGTAAACTGCCAAGTATGAGAATAGTCATCTAGTCACCTGGGCACTGCACAAATGATTTGAAATGCCGTCCTTTTGCCTCCTAAAGAAATCAGATTCTCAAATCATCTGTGCTCAAAAGCTTGCTTGACAACACCTGGCCATGAACCGTGTTTGTATGTCAACTTAAGCCCTATTCGGATGGCAATTGTTTCTCAGAGTGATGTCTGTAAAAGACACGGGGGACGAGCGAGACTTTTTTGGTGATCACATGATTGCAGTTGTGCTTGTTATATTGAAAATTAACAAATCCACAGCTGTTTCCTATGTATTTGTGTTTAAATACGTTTGCAATTTCGCTAAACAGAAAATAAAAATGATAAAGCATGAGGGAACCACTCTGCAAAGCTCTGCAGACATTTACAGTGTACATTTTCTCATTCGAAGCAAGCCAAAATTATTGCAAAGAGAAATTACACGAATCAAGATACTGTAGGGACAAGACTGTTTATCAGCGCAGCCAAATAAATCTGTCAATGGGGAAAACATGTTTCGTCACCTGCATCACTTCAGTTGCGCCACTTACGCGCTCTCTCCTAAGCGCACGCAAGGAGATATAGAGGCCACACATATCTAGGACAGTAAAGATATTTCAAATTAAATTTGAGGAGTTATGGTAAAAATGGTTTTCTTATGTTTTACCTATCAAAATGATTCATTTGGAAATATCTGTCAGTAGGGCTGCAACTAATGATTATATTTATTATCGACTAATCTAATGATTATTAGAATGATTATTAGAATATTTGGGCGATTATTGTAATGATTAATCATTAGCTCTTAACTGACTATTCAGCTTGTGCCCGACTTAAAAGGTTGTATTAAACATGCTTACTAACAATAAAGAGGACAAAATAATCTTTTAAAAATACATCTAAATGACATTCACTGAATTAAAGGGGAAAAACTACTTAGATTTCTATTGTTAGATTAATTAAAAATGTCACTGCAAAAAATTCTATTGTTGTTAAGTGTTTTTGTCTTGTTTTCCATTTAACTTTATCTAAAAATCCTTAAAACAAGATACATTTACTTGAGAAGCAACATATAAGATATTTAGACTTGCTTTAAGAGAATGTATCTTAAATATAAGTGTATTTTGACGTGTAGTTTTTCACTTGTTCATACTTCTGCCAGTGCAGTAAAGAAAAATTATACTCATATTCAACATAAATGCTCTAAAAGCAAGTTTAAATATCTTACATGTTGCTTCTCGTGTAAATGGATCTTGTTTTAAGGATTTTAATATATTGTAAAATATTTAAATATTAAAATCAATTAAATATTGCACTTTGGTTTGGCACTTTGATTGGTTAACTAGACTGCTTGACATTTATTTCCCTTATTGAACATTGGTTAATCAATGGAGAATGATGTTTTTAAATGTATTGTTCACACAAAAAAAGGATAGTCAATATGACTCAAGCACTATATTCCAAGTCTTCTAAAGTACTGTAATTCAATAGCTTTGTGTGAAAAACACAAATTTAAAATCTTCTGCTCTACCAAAGCATTCAAACTTCATTTGTATCTGTGATAACAAAAAATGGAACCTTAGACACAAAACATCTTTGGTCCTTTTGTGTCAAGTGGCCAAATACAACACGACAAGTTTGAATATACGTATCTGCAAATTAAATTTAGGAATATAGGAAGTGACCAGATAGGAAGATCTACAATTTTGGTCTGCTCACAAGTTGTATGGACTACAGTACGTTTATGATGCTTTTTTGTGTGTGTCATATTTGGAGCTTGGCAGTTTAAATCATATTTTCTTCTTTTTTTGTTGTTGTTGTTGTTTTTGATAGTCCATCATCATTATTACGGCATTACATATTTTTTGCCTGACAGCTGCTTTGATTGTAAACTGTACAGGACTGTATAGTTGCCATTGCATTTACAATCCACCATGAAATATATGCCTAAAATTTGTCATTGGGAGATTTATTCCATGGTGGCTTTCTATTGGCTGGGTACTAGGGTAATCCTCCCCTGAAGTGACCATGGAATCAGTACCTTTCTCAAGGTTGCAAAGGCAGCAAAGCAGATTTGTGAACTGACAACCCCCCTAGGTCCTGGCTTACATGAGCACCCAGGAATTCAAAGAGTATTTACTCCAAATTTCATTGGCTAGAATCTTCAACCAACTGGCTGCCAACTTTCGCTTATAAATACAGCATTATGATGGGGTGATCATAAACATGCAGTGCTTCCCCTAGGATTTTTTTCAGCAGCGGTGCTGTTTACATGCATCCATGAGCCTGCAACACTGGACCTGTATTTATGCACGTTGGTGGAGGAATAGCTTAAAACGACATCTGAAAATTTACAACAATCTTACCTAAATCTCACTGGGGTTACAGTTCTTACCTCTAGTTTTATTCAGCTGGAATTATTTTTAAAGTATAGAGCCTAATTTTGATCCTCTACCTCAGTCTCTTGTTTCTCAGCAAGACGTGATGCAATCATGTGCTGACTTTCCTTTATTGTTGTTGTTCTTGGCAGACACCTTTAACAACGACTATAACAGTTAGTTGAAAGGCAGCTCAATCAAAAATGACATTTCTGTCATTAGTCACCCCCAAGCCTGCATGAATTTCTCTCTTCTGTATAACACAAAGTAGATGTTAGGCAGAATGTTAGTTCCAGTCACCATGCACTGCCAAAATTATTATTTTATTTATTTTTTTTTATTAATCTCCTTTTGAGATCCACGGTAGAAAGAAAATCATAAACATTTGCAAGTGATGACAGAAATACTTTCACTTTAAAACCAATTTAAGAGTATAAGTCAATACTCACCAGTTACATTATTATGGCCATGTCGATGTTGACAAAATGCACTGAAAATATTAACAGATGAAAACTTAAACAGAGAGAACCTTGCTTTTATTATATGTATATTAAAGATAGAAAAGGATGTATTTTCATATTATGTATATTAATATTCTAGCATTTATATTATTATATATATGCATATTTTTACATAGTAATTCAAATTTACATTCTCAGGGTAGAGAAAATTCCTGTACAGGTTAGATGGAGCTCCAGATATATGGAGATGACAGATGTAACATGTGTTTAATTGTTTCTCCCTGCTGTAGTTTACACAAAGCATTTTTGCTGTGTTTGCCTTTCTTGTCAAAGGTTTTGTAATATGATATGAGGGAGCGATATGAAAGCGCGGTGATATGAAAAGCGAGAAAACTAGATCGCTCTGACGTTGTGCGCTTGCAATGTTGACAGCTTTGCTTTTTTGATTATAAACAGGAGCAATAGTTTTATTGCATCACTCACTTACAGAGACGCGGTACAATGTCATTCGCATGTCAAATCTTAAATTAAGTAAATATGCAACAAACTTACTAGTTTCTGTTCACGCTTATATGAAACTCTGCAAGCGTTCAGTAAGGCGCACAAGAGAGGGAGAGGGAAGAATGCGGAAGAGCTGATTTACTACTATTCTGGAATTACAGTTTTACTCAAACACAAGATTATGCATTTGTATGGATTGGTTTACCAAATCGCAGTTACATATTAAAGTGAATAAAAGTGTGCGGCAATTCCCCCACATTCTGAACTTGGAACATACAGGAAATATTACATTTGTTCGCAATCCTGCACTGATTTTCAGACACTGTGGATATCCTGCATCTCCACTGCAGACTCACTTTGTACTGCTATACAGTGATGTCACTGTGATTACGTGTGTGTATGTGGTGGGGTCCCTTTTGTTTTATACCAGCCCCATTGTAAAAAGTGTGCAGCTGACTGGGCCTAGTGAGCATTACGTTGCGCAAAGAATATTAATGGACCACGTGAAATCTCAACAGTGGCACTCATAATTTAGAGGCAGCACACCACTATATGCATATACTGTATATGGATAATACAAATAGGGGAAACACTGAACATGTCTTATTTAAACATTTGTATATCATCATCACCCCTCCGTAGTACCCCAAAATGGGTATTTAAGTGGTAATTATGGTTGTCTGAAATTAAAGAGCTGGGTCCTGTTCTTCGAATGTTACTTACTCTGTTAGCTCGATATGTTTCAGAATAAACATGGGAGTTCCCACTCTTAAAGCCAAGCATAATGTTTATCCAGTTATGTAATCAGCACAACATTGACTTCCTGGTTTGATAAAGCCAAACAACACTATTATTATTGCTCATATTTAGAGTTAGGAATTTGAACAAACCTCTAACCATTTGACTTATCCTACACCATTTTTGGAGGTTGTGCATTTATGGTTTTAAATTATCTGAATTTCCATCTGTAGAATAAAATACAAAAGGTACAAAAAACAAAAACAAAAAAAATCTCAGAGACTTGCATTGAAGGAGGAATCCAAGCAATATCTTGGGACCAAAATATTATGGAGGCATGGGGATGGGCTCTTTCAACTTGGACCATTTACCACTGATTAACCTACAGAACACCCTATAGCAACTGTATAGCAATGCCCTGGCAACCACTCACAACACCCTAGCACCCTCACATGTTCTTCAGAATAAATACATTATCATAAATTAGCATAAATGATACTGAACATTCACAAAACAGGACACTGTAGTTCAACCTACATCCATCTCATAACATTGAAAAAATGTGTTATGTAAATTAAACTATAAAGTCTGTCCTCAATGACACTCAATTCTCCATCCTCCACATCCAGACTGATATTAATGCTATCCATAATACAATGCCATTCCTTGTGATGATATCTGGCCTGCCCCACACTCTGCATCCGTCACATGAGTTGAGTCTTATAGATTTTAACACAAGAGGCCATTAATCATTGGCCGTGGCTCTGCCTCTCTGTCTCCAAGCCATTCATACCGTTACAGGCATTCGAGTGAGTTGCACTCGCTCTACTTCCACCACAACTCAGTATGACTCTGCTGTGTGGGACTTCTTTTCGGTCAGCAGGAATTTTCTCATTAATCTTTCCCACTGTTCTCCTCCACCTTTCCATAATCTTGATGTTTCCTTCTCCTTTTGTTTTTCTATTTTTTCCTCTGCTATGTAATTTGTCTTATTGGTCACATTGACACACTATTGTTTGTGTTGGCTAGCCTGTCTCTTTACTGTTTGCTTGAGGGTTTGGAATTGGCGCAGCAGACCTATGTTACATCACAAAAAAAATCGGGGAAGTATTATCTATTATTATCATGTCAGGTATATAAGCTGGCTGCCAACATGCTCCCCTGCTGTTAATTTGTGATGATGCATGGTGTCGGCATCTATTGACAGAGAGGCTACTGCCTCAGAGGGTGAGATTAGAATGTGTCTGGTAATGATGCCGCTTACAGTGCCTGCTAGGTGAAGGCGATGTTTGCATCTGTTTCTCATACATTCTCATACTGGTTTTCATTCACAAAATATTGCATATTTATGTGTGCAAAAAAGGTTCTAACACAAAATTTCTTACCCTTGTTCTAATGTTGATTTAGTAGTAATGTTTGTTAGTATTTCCATAAAACACACCCAAGCCATCTCCACATAAGGACTTTCTGTGCAACCTCTGCTGAACAGCAATTCATCACTCTCTGCAAATATGTCATTAAGCTCTTCCTCGAGAGCATGTGCAGGAAGATTTGCACAAAGCCAAGCCAAGCGTGCCATTCTTCAAACACCTCAGAAACACATTAAACTAGGCATGTACGCAAGGTTAAATATTAAGGAGGGCTTGGGGCATATTATATTATACATATACAATATGTGCACAATATATACTGTATATATACAATCACAGACAACCTTTATTAGCTACTTATCATGCAATTATCTAATCAGTCAATCATGTGGCAGCAGTGCATTTTATAAAAACATTCAGCTTCAGCTAATGTTCACATCAACCTCCAGAATGGGGAAAAATGTGATCTCAGTGATTTCAACAGTGGCAAGATCTTTGCTGGTTTGAGAATTTCTGTAGCTGATGATCACCTGGGATTGCACAAAAGTCTCTAGCAAAGGAAGAAAATGCCTTGTACTGTAGATGAGAGAGGTCAGCGGAGAATGGCCAGACTGGTTCAAGATGACAGAAAGGCTACGGTACCTCAGATAACACATCTTTACAATTGTAGTGAGCAGAATAGCATCTCAGAATGTACAACATGTTGAAACTTGAGGCGGATGGGCTACAACAGCAGAAGACCACAACAGTTTCCTCTTCTGTCTGCCAAGAACCTAAAGCTGAGGCTGCAGTGGGCACAGGGTAACCAAACCTGGACAGTTAAAAACTGGATAAACATAGCCTGGTCTGATAAATCTTGATTTCTGCTGAGGTACACAGATGATTGGCCAACTGCAGCCTCAACTTTCTGTAGCTTTCTCTGGGAATATGTGATTTGTGTGAAAGTGTGGTTTGAGTTCGTTTTCAATTATATCTACAATTAAGAATAAATGCAAATGCAAACTTCATGAGGACTTATGAAACACTGTAGGCTGCACACTGTTAGTGAATGGCACCCACTGCCTCCCTCTGGCTGGACTATATTGTTAGACACCCACCATATGTTTTGGAATATTCTCAATTATTGATTTGGTGTCTTTCTATTTTTCCTTTCTAAAATATTCAGTACTCAGTGCTACTAAATTGCATCTCCATTAGTTGTACTTTTATTTGAAGTGCTGTTTTCAGAATGAGGATGTTCTGCATGCAAACTAAATATGTCTCAGAAATGAACTTACAAAACATACAAAATGTATTTAATTCCATGTCTGTGATAATCTGTTACAGATCTGGAGAACTTCAAAATGCAGATAAGAAGTGCTGTTAATGTGAGGGAAGGTCAAGGTGTCGTTTTGTTATGTGGTACTCCGTTTCACTCTGGAGGTAAGTCTGTATCGTGTCTTTCTTGTGAATGTGCACATGCGTTTTGTTTAGAAAAAAATGATTATTATTTTTTTTTTTATAAATGAGAGGTTTGAAGAGAAAAGCCTTTTATGCATTTACAGTTTAAAATGTATTACATGGGAACATTGGAATGATGCCTGAAAATTTTACCAGACCTTATGCCATTGTCTGAAGTTTTGTCGTTAGGACAGGTGAATTTTGTCGTTAGGACAGGTTAATTTTTATCTTCTTCTGCTCCTCTCCCTTGTGGCCTTCCGCAAGGCTCGATTTTGGCCCCCTCTCTGTTTTCACTGTATATGTTGCCTCTGGGATCTATCTTTAGAAAACATGGGGTGTCGTATCACTTTTACGCCGATGATACCCAAATCTATTTGCCTTTCAGGAAAAATGATCGACTGGCCATGACTGCACTTACCTCTTGTCTAGATGAGGTTAAATCCTGGTTATCTCTAAATTTTTTATCCTTAAATAAGGAGAAAACTGAAGTAAATGTATTTGGCCCTTCAGAAAATACAAAAACACTTAATCTGGATCTGGGATCACTATCGGCTTTTAGGTCCTCGCGGGCACGGAATCTGGGTGTTATCCTGGATGACTCCTTAAAATTTGATAAACAAATTTCTTTAGTAGTTGGGTCCAGTTTTCATCAGCTCCGTTTACTTGGAAAAATTAAACATTTCCTAACTGATAAGACTTTGGAGATGGCAGTGCATGCTTTCATTACGTCACGTATTGATTATTGCAATTCGTTATACTGTGGCATTTCTAAGGCCCAAATTGCCCGTCTACAGTTAGTTCAAAATGCTGCCTCAAGATTTCTGTTGAAAAAGAAGAAAAGGGATCACGCCACTCCACTTTTAAAGACACTTCATTGGTTGCCAGTGCAATTTAGAATACATTTTAAAATTTTACTATTTGTTTTTAAATCACTGCACTCTCAGTCACCTGGCTATTTATCTGACCTGCTCCATCAGTATATCCCCCCAAGAAGCTTAAGATCTGGAGATCAGAATCTTATTTTAATTCCAAATTCTAGACTTAAACGCAGAGGTGACCGTGCCTTTTCGGTAATCGGTCCGCGTCTCTGGAATGACTTGCCAGTGGAAATTCGATTGGCTCCGAGTTTGACCATTTTCAAGTCTCTTTTAAAAACGTATTTGTTTTCGTTGGCATTTTAGGATTTTATGTTTTAGATCAATTTTTTGTAAAGCTGTTCTTTTTGCTGTGAAGCACTTTGGTCAGTCTGTGACTGTTTTAAATGTGCTACATAAATAAAGTAAACTTGAAACTTGACTATGCACATCCAAACTCCAGTCCTGCCTTCTAAACTTAAGAGGTGACAACACTGTATCTTTGCATGTTCATTTTCCTCTTCTTAAGGTCATTGTCGTAGTTATTCAATCACACACGAGCTTCCAGCCAATCCTTAGACAACTGATTGAGCTCAAACGGTGGTTGTAATTCAACTTGCTGTAATTGGACAGAAGTCATTAGACCCCAAGTGCAAACAGGAGCAAGGCAGTGGAGAGACATCAATATCAATTAGAGGTTGCGACAATTACTGCAACAAATGTGATGTCAGAAATTAGAAGATGTGAATGTTTCATAGCCCAGCAATTATGGTTTTCTGAGATAAATCTTTAAGCATTTGTTTAATTAGACAAATGGAGCATTTCAAATGAGAATACTCTAATATTTGGCTTTTATGATGCCAGCAATCGCAAACTAGGCTAACAATGACTAAAAAGAAATAAATAATTCAGAAGTGCCTGAAAAGGCAGAAATTTAATAAACACACTGTTGCAAATCAGACACATTTCTGAGTCACTGATGGTCATTTTACTCCATGTGTTACATAGAAGCAGGTCACAGGAGCAGGATCTAAATGCAGTTTAAAGTAATTAAGGGGGGAGTGGGGCGAGCACAGGAACAAAAGAAACACCTACGATGGGGAAAAGCACTTGAACAGAGAAACCACGAACGCAGGGCACTGGATGCACAGAAGGTCAAAACACATAACAACTGACAAGGAATGAGCAGACAACAGGGCTTTAAATATGCAAAGACTAATGATGGTGAATGAGACACAGGTGAGAAACCATCAAGGACAGCTGGCAGTGATGAGGGCATGGAATTATGGGAAATGTAGTCTGGGAGGAATAGATGACAGAGGCAAAACACAGGGCAGAAAACAGAGAATCATGACACCATGTGAGCATGCTGGTTAGTGTTAGACCTTCTAAAGTAACTCATTTACCATGGATTGCATATTCTGGCATTGTTTATTTGGCTTCAATGTTTTCTCATTTGGATCACTTTCTTTTCAATCAGACTTGAATCTGGAGGCAAATTAAATAAGCACCTGAAATGGTGTCTCAACCCAATTAGTGGGAAATATGTTTTCTTTTCTTTTTTTTTTTATAGAATAATGCGTTTTCTGCTCAGAGTGGATAATCAATTGTTTATCACTGAAAAATGTGAAAAATTATGCCACATTTGATTGCACAACTGATTCTATTGCACAAGTTTCTAAAAATATAATGAGAAGTTTTATAAAAAGAGCATTGTAGGGTAAGTAAGTTTGTAGCAAAAAAGTATTGTAGGGTAGTTCCTCTTAATCAATTTAAATTGAGATTTAGGTTAAAAAACTCAAAAGACAAAGTGGTTATTATTACCAACCTGTTTTATCATAGTGGAGGAAAATGTATTATTTTACAGTGGTAATATTTGAAATCTAAAGTAATTTTTTCTCCTAGGGCAATGCTGAATATACTATTTGATATAAAATAGTGGATGATTAAATCTGTCGAAGAGCAAGTTTTCTCTGCTCCACATGTACAGTTTTCTGCTAGATCAAACGTAGATCACAATTTTTTACTTTCCTGATATTTCCAGGTTTTTCATGACTGTGGGAACCGTCATAAATGGATACTGGTATGCTGTTGAAAATGTATTTAAATTTTGTATTTTTTGCCAAATATATTTGCATTTTTCTTGAATACAGTATGCTGCCTTTTTCTTCTGAAGACTAAATGGCACCACGTTTGGAGCATTGACAGGCATGTTTTAATATGTTTGACCTTGTCCGTTGTTATTTTCAAGCTGTAGGCCATTCTTCAGCATTTCTATTATGCCTCACTTTCTTAAAATGTCACAAGAGAGCATAGACAACAAGCTGTGTATTGTATGTCACAATGCAGTAGACATGAAATGTACAGTATACTGTATGTTGAAAAAAATGATTGACCCATTTTTCTTGGTTTAGAGATCAATTGTCATACTATCTCAAAAAAAGTGTAGATATAAATATCTTGATCAAAAAGCATCTACAGCATAGTAATGAATGACAGCTTTTTTGTCAGTTTATTTTTCAGTAGTTAAACCTGTAGCAATTTTTCTCTCTTTTTAATGAAAAAACTATTCAATATGTTAACAGTAGTTAATGCAATGGATATGATGCACTTACTATTGCATATTTGTATGCACATTTCTTAATCTTGGTCACTGTTAATTTATAAGTACTATTGTTATATTAGATCATAATGCAGAGCCTGGTTAGCTCAGTGGTAGAGACTCTGGCTGCCACCCCTGGAGTTCGCTAGTTCAAATCCCAGGGTGTGCTGAGTGACTCCAGCCAGGTCTCCTAAGCAACAAAATTGGCACGGTTGCTAAGGAGGGTATTGTCACATGGGGTAACCTCCTCATGGTCACTATAATGTGGTTCGTTCTCTGTGGGGCATGGGGTGAGTTGAGTGTGGATGCTGTGGTGGATGGTATGAACGCTCAACAACATGCTATTATGTGGCAACACGCTCAACAAGCCACATGATAAGATGCACCGGATGACGGTCTTAGACACTGAGGCAAAAAAAAGACAATACTATACTTTCTGCTGTACTGGTATTAGTACCGAGTACAGACTATTTTCGGTGCTCACATGCTTTGACTGACAGACTGTTTCTTTCTATGTGTGCACTCAATGTGCTCTGCGAGCACTTGTGGTAATCTGTATGCACACCTAGCCAGTACACTTCCAAATGTATTAAAAATATATATTTTTTTCTTTTTTTTTTTTTGTGTGAAGTATTCATATAAACAGTCAGTAAATAAATACAATAATAAAAAGAAAAATGGTTATTTCTCATCATATGTCTTCAGAAGACTTGGAATATGACACTCAAGCTGCATGGACAACTTTTTTTTTTTTTTTGTATACGTTTTAAAGTGAGTCATTTTCAGCTGACGTTGTATTGAAAAGATTGTATTGTGTTCATTCGAAATTGTCCTTTTGTGTTCCGTATAAAAAAAATAATTCATGTGGGTTTACAATGACATGACTGCAAGACTATCTGTATACAACCTTATTTTAGAGTGTTACCCTTTTCTAATCCTAATGTAATCTAAATCTTACTTTTGACATTTGACAAAAGCTATCACTTCTTATTTAGCTAAAAAAAACCATAGTCAGGGATTCCCAGCCAACCTCTGTGGAATTCGGAATCCGCGTGTTTCCCCTAGCTTACAATCAGAGGAAGTGTCTCTGGGGACACTTTCAGAGTGACAGGCGTCCTGTACACCTTGTAGATCCCAACAGTTGTATCATGCGCACACGCTTGCTCTTGTTCTTGATTTCTCCCCCCTTTCCTCTCCTGTCCCTTCCCCCTGCCTCATCTCTTGTAGATGTAATGTTAATGCACTGTGGCAGGGCCTTCGGTCCACTCTGGTTCAGCCCTTTACAGCAAGGGGCAGTCAGGCATGAATGACGCCAGCAGAGAAGCCCTCGTCCCCCAAGCCGGACAGGGCATGTGTCATAAGAGTTCCAGTGAGGCGCTTTAATCTAGTTTGTTTCGCTCCCTTTCACGCTGCCTCACAAAGAGCTTGCACTGTTTACCAAGCCTTACCTGCCCTAAGGAGGTCAGCCTGAGGTGAAGAGAGCACTGGAATACAGACACTTCATACAAGCTTTGTATGACCGAACAAAGTGACTCAAAACCTTTCTAGAAGTATAAATGTCTATGTCTGAAGTTAAAGCTCTTTATGTGACTTCTTTTTCAGAGCTTACCTTCACCTGGCTCTTCAACGAGTACCCTCACTTTGTTCAGCAAGATAGTCGGCGCTTCGTATCCCAGGAGACAGGGAATCTCTACATAGCAAAAGTGGAACCCTCCGATGTAGGGAATTATACATGTGTAGTTAATAACAGTATAACCAAGGAGCGGGTCTTCAGTTCGCCCACACCTTTAGTGCTGAGAAATGACGGTAAGAGGGGTATTTTTTTTGTGTCAAATTTTACTTATCTTTATAGACATAACCTAAGGTGAAAATTGAAATTTTATCTAAAATGCCCAAAAATACACCCCATACTACATGCATCACCGGAGATTTTTTTCTTTCTTTTTTTTTTTTTCTGAAAGTCATGCAAATTCCCACCACAATGTAAATTCCACCACATCTCAAATCATGTATTGTCTTAATAGAATTCCATGGTGGAAATAATGGTGATGGAAATATTGTTTTTATTAAATTAATTATTTTTTTAATAAATTGACTGATTCTTGCTAAGCGTCTTTTTAAAGCTAATTGTGACAAAATTTTAAAGCTAAATAGACAAAATTAAATAATATTCTAAATCTTTATACACAATTTGACAAAATTACATGATCACATACTTGATTGGAAATGACACCCAATAAAACTTTTCTCCTCACAAGCATTGAATTTTCTTTTCTTCAGACATTATTTGCTATACTTAATCTCAAACATACTTTTTGCTGACACTTTTGTCAACTTGGTTAACAGATTTTTGAATAAAAATGATGCATAGTTTGGTTTGATGGAAATAATGGCACGTGGGTAAAACAGTTTTTTTGGAAAAAATTGTGTATGCTTATTTCACGCTTTGTTTAGATTATCCTAGTTTTAAACGTTTAAAAATTTGTATTTTTGTAATGGCATACAAGCTTCAAAAAGGATGCGAAACCACTATAAGAGTATCATAAAAGCATCACGAAAATGTTCCACATGTCTTACACTTCAACTTTATATTTCAAGTGTTCTGAAGTGCTATCAAAACATTGCTCTTTTGTATTGAGCATCCTGAATAGCCTGAAACAGTAAATTTTTTTCAACCAATGGCACGAGTTTGGGGCGGGACTACTTGTCTTACCTACCAATGAAAGAAAGGGGGATTGTCTTTATTTTTGCTAAACCGTTTGGTGACGCGAGTGGCTCATAAATTACGTAATTCACCTTTTAGTTAAAGCCCCATAAAGGAGGTTATGTCAAATAGGTCAAAGGAAAAAGTGACATTTTAAAGAGAGGTCTTAATTTGTAAATGTCAGAGATGTTTTTAATGCCACTCTCTAGAAAGCTAAACTGCCTCTTTTAAAAAACCTATACCCTTCACTGTTCCTCAAAGCAGGCCACATTTCCATTTGAGATGGATTCTGTTTTTATTATGGGTGTTCCATAAATCTTTAATAATGTGTCGCTGTATTTTTGGCACAATCTTCTCCACTCCCATTCTCATTGACAGGTCTTTGTGTTTTGCCATTTGTTGTTGTTTTGCTTGTATTCGCATGCATATGCAAATCATAAATTGTGGATGTTGAAGCTGTATGCTTCTGTGCTGTGCTGTCTGCCCATGGCAGGGGTGATGGGAGAGTACGAGCCCAAAATAGAGCTTCATTTCCCAGACACCATTCCAGCTGCGAAAGGATCCACACTGAAACTGGAATGCTTCGCCTTGGGAAAGTAAGTGTCGATATTTGTGCACCTGGGTCTCTCTGCCTCCTCAACAAAAGTGTTGCCTGAGTTATACTTGCTTGGTTATTAAATAAATAGCTCAATGAGATATAAAAAGACTGTCATTATTCATTCACTGTAATGTCGCTCCAAACCCTTATGATGTTCTTTCTGATACAGAACAAAAAATGTAAATGTTTTTGCCATAGAAAAGTGAATAGTCCTGGCTGTCTGGGTTGCCAGGATCCAAAAAGGACAAAAACTAAAAACACAAAAACCACACCAAATGTAATCGATATGACTTGTGCACTATTTTCCAAGTCTTGTGAAGACATACAATCATTTTGCTTGATTAATAGAAAAATATACATTATTCACTTCCAAATCAAATCATTGACGAGCCGAGAATGTGGCATCCCAAATCAAATATGATGAATACGTCGCAGGTTTGATGTCACAACGTTTGGCCACGAGACAAGCAAGAAGCAATGAGGTAATGAGGTAACTTAAGTCTGCATGCAACGTAGTTGCCATTTTTTAATTGGGTGTTGCATAATTAGCTTGTTAATGATTGAATCTGTTCTAATTACAACTTAAGTTTCGATCTGTCGAATCGACTGCTTTTATTGTGGTTTTATGTTTGACAGCCCAGAGTCAGTATTGACTTTCATCATATGGCTAAAGCTGTGCAAAATCTTTAAAATCTATCTTTTTTGTATTCCACATGTTTAAAAAACACTAGGGTTAGTAAATAATGTCAGAATTTACATTTTTGGTTGAGCTATATCTTAAAGGATATGTTACGATGTTAGTGATGTTAGTGAATAAGCATTCATGTTAGTTGTCATGCATTTTTATTTATTTTGATCCCACATTATAAAATACACAGAATTTGTGACATGCGCTTCAGGTTCCTCTATAATGCGATTTACAATCTGTCATGGAAGCTTTTTAGAGAAGTCTTCTCACTATAATTGCCTGCATTGCAGAGAGCAATGACCCCAAAAAATGTGTTCCTTAAATAGTGTGTAAATAGAGCTGGAAGCTTCTTTTCAAAGGAAGAGTAGAAGCATTGTCGTTTAGAGAGAGGGATAATGCAGGTTTTCAAAGAGTTGGGATGATAGCTTTTCAGACTATTCAAAGAGCAAATCGCCCCTGATCCAAATGTGAATCAGATCCATTTGCATTCAGATTTCCGTTCTAGGGTGCAGTTATAAAGAATTAAGAGGGGAAATTGATTTTCTCTCAAAAACTTTGTTAAATTGTAATTCTGGAATTTCACCTCAGAATTTACCTCAGTTGGAAACATTTCCTGTAGCTCAAAACTGGTCGAGAATAGAGCTACACAAAGAGCCTTTCTGCAAGACTGTTAAGCGTTCTGTACTGTACATGCAATGCTCACTTCAAGGGAGTAATTTTGACGTTTATGATCACGTGATTTCAAGTGCTGTGTCATTGCGTTCCATTTTGAAACAGGAGGTAATACTCTGCCAAATAATTAAATGTGAATGAAAAAATGGTCCCAATGGGATAATCTACGTACTAACAGTATCTTTGCTGTGGTTCCACAGTCCAGTTCCAAGGATCAGCTGGAGAAGAACCAGTGACGTTCCGTTCCCTAGCAAAGTCAAACTGAAGAATTCTAACGCCATTCTGGAGATTCCAAGTTTCCAACAGGAAGACACAGGGACATACGAGTGCATAGCGGAAAACAGTCGAGGGAAGAATGCTGCAAGGGGCCGTGTGTCTTTCCATGGTGAGTTATATACCCTTGATTTTTATTTTATTAATTTTGTATTTGTGTACAGTATGTCACTTAATACTTGCCATAAATACCCTTAAAAACCATTATAAATACTGAGTGTCTATTTGCACCCCGTTGTAAATAGCATCTGCCACATAGGGCAGCTATTTGCACCCCAATAGTCTGGTGGATCACAGAAATAAATGACAAACTAACCAACAGATGTCTCTGCAGTGGCGTGGGGTGTAAAAAAGAGTGAATGTGTACCTACCGAATGTGTTTCGAATCTGCCTTTTGCCCCACTCTTTTTCCCATCCGATTTACTTTTTACACTTTTAATATTTCATGTAATAAATCTTGAAATAATAGATACAAATTAATATTAATGTTGATTTAATCGCAGTGATTTGGTCTCGGTGGATTCCGGGGATTAATGAAGGCCAGTTGTAAAGGGTAACATTTTGAAATATATATTTTTTGTTTTCGTTTGAGTGTCAAGCATGCTGTCAGTATAATTCTGACTAGTGAGTGGGTGTATGTCAAACAATTTGGAGGTTGAAGGATTCAAATGAAGCTCGTCTGTAGGGGTGGCTTGTGTGGTTCTCACTTTACAAACTTTTCTGATAATGAATATTGATTTTTTTTAAGGGTAACACTGATTTGAGGAATTGGAGAGAGGGTGGATCGGATTTTGCAGCAAAAGTGTGCAAACGAGAAATATAGTTCATACAAAAATGGCAAAAAAAAACACTCGTTCATTCACTCAGTCATTCACTCGTTGTTACAAACTGTATCATTTTCTTACTGCTGTGGAACACAAATGGAGATATTTCACTGAAAGCCCTAGCCACTGTTTTCCAAACTATGAAAGTGAATGGAGATGGGGGTTGTCGTCAGAGACTGTGAACGAGATGGGTCCCTGACATACTTATGAAATGGGAAAAAACATAACACTGAAGAAATGGATATCCTGTCTTGCAGTTTTTGATAGAGACCTGTTAGTTTTATTTGAGAACATGGATGTGTATTAGCTGAACCAGCATGGAAAAGCTGAAGAAGCACAATTAATTATTTGATTGTTGTCAGATTTTATTGCTGATTTAAAATGTGTTATTTGGTTGAACTTTTGACTAATTGCTTTGGAGATGTTGGTGTGGATATGAAAAATAACTGACTGAACATAAATAAAATTCCACTGTCCAAAAGTGACATCAGCAGATAAAATTTCAGAGGAAGGTTTGGTCATTGCGATCTCAATGAGCTCCTAAAGCGTAGCATAAGTGTGAGTGGGCTGAATGCGGAAGATATATGCTAAAAGTCACATGAGAGGATGCACATTTGAGATGAATAAGTTCTTCACTGAACTGTTCACTGGTGATCACTTGCAGGTGCATAGTGCTTAGAAAACTGTGACTTGCTGTGATGTCATGCAGACATATGTCTGCATGGCTGATGTTTTTAGAGCCAGGCAGCGTAGGTGCTTTCTCCCAGCTGTGCAAACTGCAAGCACGATGGGAAATGACTTGCTGACAACATAGATTAAAATTTTAGTTCACCCAAAAATGAAAAGTTTCTCATCATTTACTCACCCTCATGCCATTCCAGATGTATATGACGTTCTTTTTCTTCATCAGAACACCTTTGAAGAAAAATACAAAAATATCTTAGCTCAGTTGGTCCTTAAAATGCAAGTGGATGGTCATCGGGACACCAAAAATCACAGACAGTCATCCATATGGCTGTTACATTAATGTCTTCTAAAGTGATATGATCACTTTTGGTGTGACAAAGATTAATATTTAAGTATTTTTTAACTATAAAGCATCGCTTCCGGTCAGCAGCAGTATGCATGTGTAACGTAATCGCGTTGGCTTGTTCACGTGAGAACTGATGCACGCGGAACACACCCGGAAGAGCAGCGCTGTTTACAACTGAGTAGGAAGAACGCTGTACAGAAGCTTCATTGTTTTGTTTTTTTTAAATCTGTATTTCTATCTGTTTTTTGTACATTGGTGTGTTTGTGTGCTTATCCTGGATGTCTTAACATGAGAGAAAAACATGAGATTATGTCCATAACATGCCAACGCAAATTCATCACACTGAAACCACATGAACTCAGTGATCTTGTGAATGTGTATACTGATGCTGACCGGAAGCGATGGTTTATAGTTTATACTTTTTCAGAACAAAATTGTAAAAATTAAAAATTTGAAGCATGTCACTTTAGAATAAATTAATTTATCAACTGGAGTCAAATGGATGACGTTTATGCTGACTGTCTGTTTTTTTTTTTTTCGGAGCTTCAAAGGTCTGAACACCATTCACTTGCATTTTAAGGACCTGCTGAGCTGAAATATTTTTCTGTTTTTCTTCAAATGTATTCTGCTGAAGAAGGAAAGTCATATACAACTGGGATGGCATGAGGGTGAGTAAATAATGAACGAATTTTCATTTTTAGGTGAACTATCCCTTTAATGCTCATTGGCTTAAATCAAGTTATGATGTTTTCTTCTCTTCTAAAATTAATATAATTGTTTTATTAACTCTGTTATCATGTTTTATGTATATAAATTATGTGTAAATATTCCCAAAACTTTGACAGTGCAATAAAAAAAAACTAAAACTAAAATACATGTCTTCATTAAAATAACAATGGATAAAAAAGACACAGCTTTTGGGGGAAATTAAATAAATGGTACATTGGGTGACTTGTTATTCATATCTATTTTAATTTAAAAGCAACAGAATTTGAATTACACCCACTTTACGAGCAACAAAGCACATGAATGCAAATCAAGTGATATCATGGCTTTGATCTCGTAGGTGGCTGGCCCACTACAAGAAGTGAGAACTGTCCAACGTGACTGCACTTATTTAATTAATTCCCTGACTGCAGCCGCCTACTCACGTCTACTTTCAAGGCATGGCATTATTTTCAAATGAGCCTATTGTTTCCACTTTTATTCAATTGGTCATTACCCTCTCATTAATTTTTCAATGTGATAATATCCAAACTACCTATAATGATCGCTGGGAATGGAGTGAACTTGTAGAGGCGGGCAGACTACTTAAGAGTTAATGACTAACCAACATGGACAATACCACTTCTGGTCACATCGGAATCAAAATAAACTTGAAATAACTTGAAATAGAACATAAAATAGTCTGTAAGTGAGTTGGATTTAGTGAGCATTTCTAATTTAAAGGCAAGCCTCCATGCCATCATGACACCTGTCATGCTTACAAAGGAGTAAATTATCAGAAAATAGCAGAACAGCAACTGAAGGGATATTTCACCTAAAAATTAAAATTCTCTGATCATTCACTCACCCTTTTGCCATCCCAGATGTGTATGACTTTCTTTCATCTGCAAACTGCTGAAGATTTTTAGAAGAATATCTCAGCTCTGTAGGTCCATACAATGGAAGATAATGGGTGCCAACATTTTGAAGCTCCAAAAATCACATAAGTCACTATGAAAGTAATCCATAAGACCCAGTGGTTAAATCCGTGTCTTCAGAAGTGACATGATAGGTGAGGGTGAGAAACAGATCAGTATTTAAATCCTTTCTTACTATAAATTCTTCTCCCTGCTCAGTCAGTCTCCACTTTATCTTTCACATTCACATTCTCTGTGCATGTAACCCCCTACTGAACAGGGAGTAGAATTTCTGGCATAAAATGACTTAAATATGTATCTGTTTATCACCCACATCTGTTATATCACTTCTGAAGATATGGATTTAAAAAAATTTGGCATCCATTCACTTGCATTGTATGGACAAACAGAGCTGAGATATTCTAAATTGGTTTTAATATTCAAGTGTAACATTTCATTTATATGCATTCTTAAATCTGTTTAAGTCAGATTTAAGTCCCTCTATTTATTGTTTAATATGTTTGTTGTGACGTGACTATTTCGCCTTTCTTAGCAACACCTCAGTGGCTACAGATGATGACGGACACAGCCTTGTCCATAGAAGAGAGTCTGTTTTGGGAGTGCAAAGCCAATGGGAAACCAAAGCCGTCCTACAGCTGGCTGAAGAATGGAGAAAATCTAATATCTGAGGTACCTTGAGGCTGCTGAAATACGCTGATGAGACCAAAGCTCTCTCTGCAATTAGTTCGAGGTCAATGCATACAGCTGACCACAGATTGACAAATATTCATTCTTCAGATTAACAGAAGCCATAAAGAAACTCTAGCTTGACTAAAATAAGACAAAAAAAAAATTATCAGCATTGAATGTATGGGTAGTAATCAGCAACGACCTGGTAATATATAGATTATATTGATATCTGGGTGGCATTATGATAATAGTACAGTTAATTATATTTAGTGAATCAACACTGTGATATATTGCAATCTTTTTGTCACTTGTTTCTAATTCACCTTCGGACCATTGGATCGTCACACTTTGCTTAATCATAAAGCCAATGAAATAGTGAAGATAATGGTGCATATCAATGCTAATAACAAACGACACAAGGATCTCTTTTATTCCCCCAAAATATTAATGTGAAAAGTGTATCTAAAAATAGTGATATTTGGTTTTAAAAATCAATAAAATATGGTTAGGTAATACTGTTTATTGCAATACATTGTGATACTTTGATATAAAAACGCTTTTCCTCACCTCTTCTCGATTGAGACTAGGAACAAATACTGTTTAAGTGCGAGAGACTCCCACAGCCAAACATCAGCAGAGTTATAAGACAACAGAGAGACTCCATTAGTTGTGACCTGCATTCAAGTCGAGAGTGGCCCATACCACCCCCTCACCCTTCCATCACACATCACATCAATCTCTATTCGTGACACTTTGTGCTGAGTTGAGCCCTTAAGAACAGCCAATAGGCTTAAATGTCTGCCATGCCATTAGCGGAACAATCAGCACAATGCTTCCCCACCTGTCTCACACACTTTTCCGACTGGACGCCTATGCCAAATGAGTTGGCCATTAGTATTTCACTGCTGGTGTCAACATATCTTTTCTGTTCAGTGAAGCGACTGGTCTACATTTTTTCTTCTTCTCCCTTATAACCTCCACCCTCTTAGAGCCACATCCTTAGAACTTCCTTGCTGTTTCTTTTTGACATATACTCAATGTTGGAATGGTATTCCAAACAAAAAAAGAAGACACTTTAAAGAAGCAGCAAAAATTTGTGTAGTTGTAGACAATAACGTGACTGCCTTGTATTGTTGTATTTTATATCTTGTTTGTGTATTGAACTGCCTGGAGATTTAACTTTACGTGCCCTAGCACGCTCACGGCGAAGTGCTTCTTCGTTCTTAGCTCAGAGCCAAAAAGAAGTATAAAAAAACTGAGCAACGACATATTGTTTATGAACATTACGACATGTCACAGGTTTATAGTACATTTCAATATGAGGATGCTCAAGACTCCATGTAAAACATCAACTAATATAACATTAAAATGTGTTATCAATGACTTCATGACATTCATATGAGATCAGCAGATGAAGAAGGACTCAACTATTTAAAGTAATATACTGTATATGCAGTACTGTAGGTAATGTGTAATTTGTAATGTTTACCTTGTGCATTCATGGTACTAATGTGCTAACACGCTTTATTACATTGTTCTCTGGCATACTTGATTCTGATTGGTCAATGGTGCCATCTAACAGTCTGAAAGTTCTCAGTAACAACAGCACATCCACGTAAAAGATCGCTCATCTTGGTATTAGGAGCCATCTTTCCTGCTCCTCAGATCACGATGAGATATCTACATGTAAGATTATAAAATCTTGTCACCTAATTACAGCACATAAAATAAATGCAAATCAGTATTTTATTTACAAGTTTTTATTTATTTGGTTAATAGCTGTGTAATAAGAGGGATAATCAGCCAGTCGTAAACCCCTTCAGGGTGATACAAGACCACTTCGCTCGGGATTTTGATCACCCTGTCAGGTTTATTTTGCGATTTCAATGCGATGACTCTGCATTATCCCTTAGATACGTTGCCATAAAATACGCTGATTACTCTGTTATTGTAATTTATGATGAAACTGATATTACTGGAAAAATGGGTTTATAAAATAGCGTTAATGGGTATAATACAGAAAAAAGAATGATGATAAGAAAATCTTACTTTGGGCAGATGTGTGGCTTTCAGCTGCAAATGGCACATTAGTGAATGGGCACTTAAGAATATTTTAGTAGATTTGATTAATCTTTTTGACTAATTAGGTAAAAATATTGTATGACATGTTCTTGGAAAATGTCTACATAAATGATCATACAGATGAAGGTAAGTTTGCACCAGTTCGCTAATAACTCTGCACGCTGGTGTGTTCATGTTGACTGATCTTAACTGACTGAACGGGAATCAGTTGTTGGCCACAAAGCAGGTGGAGCTCCAAGTCACACTTACCATTGACATGGATTAATGGCAGCAAGAATATGTTTAGCAGCCGGCAAGAAATTGTCTTGGAAGCATGTAGCTCATCCCACATCTGTTGTGATATAACATTAATGATACCTCAAATCTTGTGGCTTTTTATGGAGAGGTGCATTATCACTTTTTTAAGCAAATGGACAAATGGATGATAAAATGGTATAAGAAATTCAATAGACTTTGACAGAGATACCCTACCATACCTCAAAACTATAATATCACTCTTTATGCTTGAGCCAGAAACCAACCACCCAGAACACCCTAGCAATTACATAACAAACATCTAAATCATGGCGCTAAGTTTTGCATGGGCAAGCACCCAAATTTTCTTCATAAAATGTAAAATCTAGTTATTATTAACATTTGTGTTTGTGTTTACAGGGCCGAGTGCAAATAGAGAATGGCGCTCTCTCCATCTCCTCATTAAACCTTTCAGATGGCGGGATGTATCAGTGTGTGGCGGAGAACAAGCACGGCATCATTTATTCCGCCGCCGAACTGATGGTGCTCGGTACGACTGCATGGCTCCGTTTCCTCTGCCTGCTCTCCATTCTTCAAATGAATGATAAAAATGTATTGTCTAGTCAGAGCTCAAGTCCAAATTACACAGCCTCATCATTCAAAAGGTCACTCAAGGCAGCACTGAAAATGTCCATGTGATTTAGTGCTTCATTCCAAACTCATTTTTCCCACAATGTTGATTCGGGTACTTTGCGATTGTCTGTTCATCCTGGAGTTCATTAATTTAATCATAACACATTGGTTGGTATTGTGCATCTGGGGCTAGTGTCTAATAAATACTTTCTTTTGAGGGTACCTTATGGAACGCTGTAAAATCTAAGTTTAGTTGAAGACAAATGATCTGGAAGAAGCTTGCAGAAGCGGATGTCTCTATTTGTTAAGTCCTTTAAAGGCTTTCCTTCTCTTTTGCCAAAGGCTGTTTGAACGGCAATTGCTGTTCATCACAGATTCCATTGAGGCTTTAAGAGCTAGTCTGAGAACCGAATCTCTCTCTCTCCTACAGCCTCTTCTCCCAGTTTCTCACAGAATCCTTTGAGCCGGGTGCTTAAGGCTCGCTCGGGCAGTGACATTACCCTAGATTGCAAACCACGTGCCTCACCCAGGGCCATTAGCCTTTGGAAGAGGGGAAGTGAGATATTGCAGAGAAACGAAAGGTATTTTGCACAGTTTTGTCACAATTAATACTACGGTATTGTCTTCAACCATGTACTGCATTTGTAATGTTTAACATATACTGTATCATTGTCCTCAAGGATTTCTCTCTTCCCCAATGGGACTCTTAAGATTGCCAATGTAACTAAGCGAGATGGAGGTAGTTACACATGCATCGCTAATAACCAGTTTGGGACTGCAAGCACGACAGGCAAACTGTTAATTACCGGTAAGTTGTTCATTCTTTTTCAACTTGCTGTTGTACAAGTTGTTCCTAGGAGAAGTTCCTAGACTTCATTGTCATGTTTATTGTTGAAATAAATGACTTATTGGTTAGGTATAGCATGTTGAGCTGTGGTGCTAATGTGGTGATGTAGGTTTGAATCTGGCTTGCTACATTTCCTTTCCAAAATTAATCTTCTTCATTATCCAGTCAAATAAACAAATGTCCCAGCTTATACCAGACTAAGGTGATTTGTTGGTTTAAGATGGTTTAGCTGGTCTCCCAACCTGGGCAAGCTGAGGTTTAGCTTGTTTCGCTGGTCGTCCAGCTGGTTTTCCTGCCTAACCCTCTCACAAGTGCCTAAAACCCATTTAAGACCATCAATGTATAGAAAATCCTGACCAGCTTGGTGGCTAGCTAAGACCAGAAAACCACCCTAGACTTGTTCAACCCTCAGAACCTATATTATTCTATGATACGATTTGAATGAAATGCCACATCTGGCATTTCATGATGCATCGCTTCAGCTGTTTTGAAAAATGTATTAGCCATTGACAACTCAATTCTGCCAAGTGCCTGTTGTCACCACTGTCAGCCTTTCAAGCTGAAAAATTACATTTCATAAGATTTGTTTCAAGCCACACAGAAAAGTCTTACACAGTGCACTATTTTGAGACAAATAGCTTTGGTTACCAAGTCTCTGTCAAAAAGTTTTAAAAGATCTCACAAACTTCCATTAAGAGAACCATCTGTAATACAGGGATACAACTTGTTCTTCTCTGGTGATTTTTTTTTTTTTTTTTCTTCAGTTTTTATTTTCTTTCTCTTATGTCTATTTCTGTTTCATTCATGCAGCTTTCTTGTTCGTCAGTCCACATTTGACAAATTTTTCATCATTAAAGGGATAGTTCACCCAAAAATTAAAACCTGCCATGATTTACTCATCCTGATTAACCAGGCATACATTCAGCCTAACATCTCCTATTGTGTTCCATTGAAGAAGAAGAAAATCAAATTACTATCTACATTGACTGTCGAGATATAACCTTCTGCTGATCTTTTTTCCAATTTTCTTTTCTCTAGTTCACTGTAGTTTATTTGGCCTCTTGTTTTAATTGTGCTCATATGCAAGTCCATGTTTTGCTAATTACCTATTGTTAAGGTCATCCTTAATTGGTGTGGCCATTATGCATGAGATTTCCATCTCCTCATTATGTTATAGAATGAATGTTATTCTTCCCTTTTGTTCTTCATTATATAGGTTAGGCTTTTAACCAGCGGTATTTTTTATTGTAAATCAGACGAAACTCATTAGCTATGTACCACTGAGAATGTGCCTCTGTGTGAGTCCTTAAGTCTTATGAAGGGTCTTTCTTTCCTTCCCTTGTATTTTTCTCTCATTATTATTTTGTCATGCACCAGCAGTTGACCCCCTTAATGTAATTTAATTAGTATGAACTTTCTCTCGCAAAGAACCTTCACCCAACTCATTTTGCTCTTATTAATTTCCACATTTATGTTCTTCTCAGATTAACAGTCCCTATATAGAAAGATATCTGCCCAAATAATAGAAATATGGTAACTACAATTTAAGATTATTTATCAAAGCAAAAAACCAATTGATGCTATGTGTTACAGTGATTTTACCACGTGAATCTGTGTTGTTTGAAGGCACAAAGTGGAATGGCATAAAGCCCCCTTAAGGTGAAAGTATACTGCGGTTGTCCGTGTTGCTGATCATAACAAGCACAGTATGCGTGATGCAAATTCAGTCATCAACACAGTCTGGGTGGACTGTCCATGTCCATCCCAAATTTTCTTGAAATGCAGACAGTGCTCGTCTTTGTGCATTGCCATTGCATGTGTCATTGACTGTGCTAAAAGAGTATCACAAAGATGCCGCTGTGTGCATGCATCGAACATGTTCATTTTCACTTGCAGTCAAAAGAGTATGCTATGAAAGCTGCACTGTCAACTGGGCGCAATCCTATCCAGAAAACAGAAAAACAAAGTACCTGGTCCATTAACAGTGGTAAAATCACTGTAACTCAGGACCACAAGTAACTTGTTGATTTAATACAATAGCGACAACATTAATATGATAATACATATCAATGCATAATAAATAATTACTCGTAATAATTATTCACGATTGTTTCACCAAGAAATTTAGTTAATTTGCCAAACTGTAGAATGTTTACTGTTGGCAAGCCACGTAGCATTTGCTGCAAGAAAATAGATTATCTGGAATATTTACAATGGATTTGAATACTGTTTACCCAATTAGAATTTAGAGTCAAAACTGTCAGTTTTAAGATGACTGTTGCACAATGGCTTCAGAAGTGGCTTATGTAATTATATCAAAGAGTCTTTTTTTATATTTTTTTTTTATATATATATATTTTTTATATATATAGATACAGCTTTGAGTGTGGCAGTAAATCAAACTGCATTGTCTGTCAGACTGTACTGCACTGAATTCGGTGACAGTAGATCAAAAGTTCTGCTGCTGAAATCGGTCTACCGTTACCGAAATTGGAACTCTGCCCCCGGTGACAAAAGTTGGAAGTGCTGCTGAACACATTGGCATGTGTGAACTCCAGTTTCCGGGTGAAATGTCCACAAAGTGGTCCCAAAAGCGAGTTGTATTTTTAGTTGCAAATGGTGTTAGTCAATAGGAATGCATATTTACAGTAAGTAACCCTACTCCTTAACCCAAACCCTAAAGCTAACCTTCAGTGGAGTAAAAATTTAAACTTAGAGGGGAAATGCAATCTCCAAATTGCATCTAAATCAGTCAAATATATATTCTAAATTATAAAATCCAATTATACTGTATATAGAGTAAATTTTATATGTTAATATAATTCATATGCAGTATCTTCAAATGCTTATCAAGTCAAACAGAAGCTTTGTTTTATCATTTAATTCATTAATCTTTATTGCTGTTAAATATTTGTGGTAGTTAAATTATTCGTTTTGCTTATTAATTAATATATTTTTTATCTGCATGGAAGATGCTCTGTCACTTTCGTTGTCTCAGACTTAATCTGATATACTGTGTTGTCTATCAGAACCCACAAGGATTAGCCAGGGCCCCAGCAGCACAGATATCACAGTCGGGGAGAGCATCGTGCTACCGTGCCAGGTGACTGCCGATCCAGCCCTAGACCTGGTCTTTTCCTGGGCCTTCAATGGTCAGCCTATTGATTTCCATCAAGATGAGGACCACTTTGAGAGGGTGGGATGGGTGAGTATTGAATTGGGTTGTTGGAAGGTTTTGCAACCTCAGAAATCTTTTGCCTAACCCTAAAAAAAAAAATTGCTAATTTCAATAAAAGATTTAAATACACTATAGGCATATGTGATGCTCCTGTTCTACCCACTCCGTACGGGACTCGAACCGGTATCTCCGGCATGGCAGGTGGGTGCGCTAACAAGGAGGCTAAAGGCTACAGCCTCAAGCATTAGTTGCTAGTGCATCTCTTCAGGTCAGGATAGTGAGGTTTATACACATTGCACAGATATATATCAGCTTGCCACCGTTAAACTCACCCCCCTAAACCTCACTCCCATCCGGGTCACGGCACCATTGTCACGCTCCTTTTCTATCCGCTCTGTAAGGGACTCAAATCTGCGTCACCGGCATGGGAGGCGGGTGAGCTAACAAGGAGGCTAAAGGCTTCATTCTCTAGTGTCAGTCGCTAGTGCACCTCTTGAGGTCAGGAGAGTGAGGTTTATATACATTGCTCAGCTATTTATCAGCTGGCCACCGATACACATGCATAATACTATGCAGAAAAATCAGTTATAAAGAAATCCTGGGGAAATGCAATAATTGTATAAAATATAAAAGAAAAAAAAATACAAAAGAATAATTTGTAATTTCTTTACAAATTCAATGCAAGAGGAGTTTGAGCACAGAAGAAATGTGTATGAAAAAAGATTTCCTGTTCATCAGCTGCATTAAACCACAGCATCATGTTGAAGTCCACTTTATCGAATACATCTCAAACACAAGCAGTAGAAGTAATATAACTGGGTTTTTAATCTAATCATTGTGCTGGACAAGAAGCTGTTTGAACTTTGAATGCTCTCTCTCAGAGATTTGCCTGCCATTATGTCTCTATTTACAAAATTGGATTTTTTTTTTTATTTGATTCAATATGTTTCCCAGCCAGTTTGTCTCTACAGAGAGAACCAAGGAAACAGGCCACATCAATTATATTTCTTGTTCCCTTTTACCCTTACAGCTTTTCAAGACATTTTTACATCCTTATTGCCACTCAAATGCTGCCTTGAAAAAGGCTTTGAGTTTTGTCGAACATGCACTCCATTTTGAATCTTTTTGTTTCGGATTGTGTCTCAAAAGTTTCTTTTGAGACAGAAAACAACTCAAGAGCTTTTAATAAGTTTAGCAATCATTCACGGACCACTCTGGCTTTTTTTAAATTGTTGTATTTAGACCAGTGTCTGATGTAGGTCCCATTTAAAAGCGTGGATGAACAACCACACGAAAATTGGATTTGAGCATAAAATAGGGCACTCTGAGATCTGAAATCTTACCACAGGCTGAGATTGTAAGGCATTTATGAAAATACATCACAGTATATCCTGTTGTTGTCATGTGATGGTGGCCATGTGAAGTTCACATGTAGGGCTGCTCTCTCAAAGGAAATTCCAATTGACAATGGTATATGCAAACAGATTCACACTTCCTCTGCTTCCAAAGATTACGCCTTCTGTCTCAACAGCCTCTAATGTCTGCATTACCATAATTCAACATCATCCTCTCTGCAGACTTCCTGTCCAATCCATAAGTTTTTAGGATTTCAACCACAGAATGGGCTCTCTTGTGAAATCAATAGGGTTAAAGGTTTTGACATTTTTTGGTTGAAGGAAAACCCACCACTGTCAAACATAAGTGCTTGTCCATTTTTGACTGGAAATAAAAAAATAGATTTTTGGAGTGCATGAGAGACTGTCATGTACAGTTACAGTAGTGGTCTGTGGTTTGAGGCTGGTAGACCACTAAAGACTGGTGACCAATAGAACGTGATGTGTTAGCAGAGTTCAGCTTGAATAAACAACTTGTGGTCATACCTTATTGTAAAGCCAAAAATCAAAGGTACATTCATTAAATAATGTATTATAAATAATGTATTAATTTAATTTAATTTTAAATAATAAAAAAAAGTTTGTTTGTTTGCATGCATGCAAATTTTCATCTTATACAGTACAGTGCAAATGTCTTTGATGTTTCACAAAAGCATTTGTCTTAGAATGGTTATTTATATCTTCAGCTTTAGTGTGTCAATAGGAAATATAAATGTTAGACTCACAAACATTGCTTTTGCAAATAGAAAAGATTAAAACAGAAGAACAAACCCCCTCACTGAACATCGTGTCTGCCTGAGAATACATAAAGAGACAGAAGCAATTGTAAAATAGTCTAAATAGATAGAAGAACTGTGACGAATTCTCCAAAAAGCTTGGAACATCCTATCTGCCAACAACCAAGAAAAAGTGTGTCCATGTGTACCTAGGAGAATTGGTGCTGTTTTAAAGGCAAATGTGGTCATGCCAAATATTGATTTAGCTTTTTTATGTTTACTGGACTTTGTATGCATTAAGTGATTAATGAAAAGAAGTTATTTCATTATTTTTGAAGACATCCTCACTATGCAACATTTTTCACAAGTACCTAAAGCTTTTGCACAGTACTGTAGACAGATGGAGTTGTGCTTCCAAATGCAAATGACATGCATATATCTTCTATTTATGCCTTTTTATGTCATTTGATTCTTCACTGTAATTGGCACAGGCTTATAGCTTTGGGCAAGCCAAAGCAGACATGAGCAAGTAACACAATCAAATGAAATCAGACATTCAGTATCAATTAATCAGAACTAAATGAGTCAATTGAATTTGATTCATCCACACACACACAGATTTGTGCTTTGCTTGGTTTTGCCCTCAGCACATTTTTTATATTTAAAATGATATTTTGTAGTCTGGACCAAACATCAGTATTCTGATTTCAAAAATCACTATTCTGATATCAGTGTGCTGTGGGTTTTCTTTAAACCTATATTAACTCTCACTCTACATGCTTTGCTTTCTTACTTGGTCCTGGCTTCTGTAAATGTGGAATAATTAGTATTGTCTTGCCAAATAGCCAGAGTGTGTGTTTAACTGCACTCCTGTGTGGTTGAGAGTGCTGGATCTGGAGGCTAGACACTGAGACTATTGAACTCTCTCGGATCACAGCAGACGTAAAGTATAGTATCAGGAGTAAAGTATATCTGAGTATGCAGAAATCTCCAGCTAGCAAGACAAGGAACAATATACTAGCCTCAGCTTTATATTTGTTAGAAATGCACAATAAAATAGTGAACACAAGAATGCTGTCAAATGGAGGCCCAGTGTTACTCTGGTCCTCTTGCTCTTAATTATTTTGCTAAAGTTAATTCATTATGAAATAAGTCAGAGTCAGCATGAAACTACATTAACAACACATTGATGTAACGTATTACAGACTGAATAATTAAACAAGAAAATAGTGTTGGGCAAGCAATGATTTTATCGATCAGGAATTGATTGTATCATGAAAAGTGGTCTCTATGGCAAGTGGTTGGAGGGGAGTGGTTGAAAAAATGGGTTTTAGAGATGGGGCAAGTTGAATAGTGCACAAAACCAGGAATGTGTATTAAGAAAATAAAAGATTAAAATGTGGATTTTGAGAATGCTATGATTGAATAGAATATTCCAGAGAGTTATGCACCACAAACAAATGTTATATTGAAAAAAATAGTAAAAAAAAAAAAAGTATTTGATCCTTCCTGATTTCTTCTTTTTTGTGTGCATTTTTCATAAAAAATTTTGACAGGTTGCCTATAAGACAAAGGCAACCTGAGTGAACACAAAATACAGTTTTCAAATATATATATATATATATATATATATATATATATATATATATATATATATATATATATATTAGTTGTGCTTGAGCTTCAACTTACAGACTGATGACTTGAAGTTCTCCTTTCGGATTTTCTTGAATTGAGCACAATTCATGTTTCCCTCAATTATTACAAGTCACCCTGGCCCTGAATCAGAAAAGCATACTACCACCACCATGCTTGACCATAGGTTATTTTTGTGTGTTTGATTTACGCCAGATATAACAGCACCGGTCTTCCAAAAGTGTGTTTTGGCAAAATTCAGATGAGCCTGGCTTAATGTTCTTCTGGGTTAGCAGTGGTTTTTGCCTCATCGCTCTTCCATGGATGTCATTTTTGGCCAGTGTCTTTCTGATAGTGGAGTCATGAACAGTGACCTTTACTGATGCGAAAGAGGCCTGCAGTTCCTTTGATGTTGTCCTTGTTTTTTTTGTAACTTCCTAGATGTGTCATTGCTGTGCTCTTGGAGGAATTTTTGAAGGTCGATCACTTCTGGGAAGATTCACTACTGTGCCAAGTTTTCTCCATTTGGAGATAATGGCTCTCACTGTGGTTTTTTGGAGTTCCAGAGCCTTTGAAATAGCTTTGTAACCCTTCCCAGACTGATTTATTTCATTCACCGGTTTCCTCGACCTTGGCATAGTTTGCTACATGGTGAGACCTATTAGCCAACTCCTTGCATCTGAAAAAGTTCTATTTAGGTGTTGATTTGATTGATTACTTTTCACACAGGCCCAATTGGTATTGGATAACTTTTTCACTTCAATAAATAAAATTATCATTTAAAAACTGTATTTGGTGTTTACTCAGATTGCCTTTCTTTTATGTTGGATTTAGTTTTTTTTTTTTAAACAATTTAGTATGAGATACACACAAAAACAGAAGAAATCAGGCACTATATGTACAGTAATGAAATGCAATAATCTTTGTATTTTATGCTCCCTGTTCCAATAGAGCTTTTCTGGTGACCTTATGATTAGAAACATCCAGCTTAATCACGGTGGGAAATACGTTTGCCTCATCGATACGGATGTGGAGAGCCTGTCTACTAATGCAATATTGGTTGTTAAAGGTGGGGGACAATTGTTTTTTAGTTTATATGTTCACTTGCACAATATTTGCCTTCTGTGCCCATTGTTTACATTTATTTACAACCATCTTACACAGTGAAGTGCTTTTTGCTAGGTGTGTATTTTAATGAAAGGACAGTGCTAATGTAGCCAGAGTTCAGAGAGTGCTAAATGTGTCACTTGGGATGCTTTATGGGGCCTCATCTTCTCGCTGGTAAATCACATTGGTATTCATGGTCATTATGTATCACAGTTCTGTCCCAGGTGTTTGGAGAGAAGCTGTTTATCATAGAGGGTGTCTTTAATTGGCTCATTTACATATTAGCTAAGCAACACGACGGGCCCCAGAATGTAGTGCAAATGGAGAGAAAATATTTAAATGGCAGAGAGTTATTTGGAGCAGAAATGTGATTCATTTAGTTGTGTATACAAGCACACACACCTTGTTAATACCTGTGCAAGCATGCACAAGCACAAACCGTTAAACCGTTTAACACCTTAGAACACATTTCTTAAACTGAATAAGACCATTTATAAGTCTTTTTATATGTATATGTATATATTCATATAGTACAGTGTACAGTAGCAGAATGTAATTTTTGAGCAGGTGCATAGTCTAATTAGATGCTCTCACTGAAATTAATTAAATTCCTTAATGGTCTGTGCGATTGAGTTAGGCCCCCCTAGTCCTCCAGACTTGGTGGTTGTGGAAGAGGTCACAGACAGCACAGCCCAGCTGTCTTGGAGCCTGGGCCAGGACAACGGAAGCCCAATCACTGGATATGTCATCCAGACACGGACTCCCTTTACTGTGGGCTGGCAAGCAGTCGATACAGGTACATTGTTATGTGTGTTGTTGTTTTTGAATCAGTCAAGTTAAAAGGTTAAAATCATTATTTAACTTTTATTTAAATGAATAGCTCACCCCAAAATGATAATTCCCTCATCATTGACACACCATTATGCCATCAAAAACTCCAATGACTTTCTTTCTTCTGCAGCATACAAAGAAATCATTTTTTATGGAAATATGAGGTGTTTTTGTCCATACAATGCAAATCAATGGGGACCAACACATTCAAGCTATAACAGCAGCATGAATTTAATCCATACAACTCAAGTGGTTTAATAAGGAGAGAATTATAATTTTGGGGTGAACTATTCCTTCAAAAGCCAAGAAAGATTTATTTATTTTTTTGGTTATTTTTGTTTCATTATCTATCTCCACATGGGGGACTAATATATTAAAATCTCTATTAAAATAATTTTATTGTCATTTTTTTTTTTTTTTTTTTTTTTGCAGTAATGCAAAACATGTTTTAGGGTGATATAATCATGTAATTTATTTGATTTTAAAATTATCTCTTGTTTCCCACCTCAAAGTGTAAAGACAACTATAAGTAAGCCATTGGTTGATTGATTTTACCTAAAAAAAAATATATTAAATTAATTTGTAACAAATTTTGACCACTAGTCCACTGGTGATCTCTAATTAACAGTGTGTTTCACTTGTACTAGGTGATACTTTATACTTTTGATACTTTCTGCCATATTGTACATTGACTACTTTTTGAAAGGTCCATCTGGATTTCACTTATAGATAAATTTGCCATCTAGATCTTTCTTAAAGAAAGCTTCTACAAAGAATATCCACATAATTTACTAATAAATAATAGCTTGGCTATGGTATTGTTGTGCATATGCATTAATAACAGACACCTACAGTATGCTGAAGCTCTTGCAGAGGTTCTGACATTCCAGCTACTGGTAGCCTTTAGAAATCAGCATCATTGAATCAGATATAATGTCAAATTTAAGGGGGTCAGTGTGACGAGGAGGAGGGCAAGGCCGGGCCGTGAGTGTGCACGGCCAGCCCCCAATCGGGCTAATCGGCCAAGGAGAGGGATAAAGCCAAGCAGGATGCTGTTTTTGTTTATGTTTATGTCTTTTAAGTTTTTATTAAACATTATTTTGATGGTTCAGCCAGTTCCCGCCTCCTCCTTGCCCATTTTAAACCCTGTTACATTGGTGCCTATACCCGGTATGGAGGAGGGATGCACTATCGTGGAGTCCTTGCCACTGCTGTCCACCCAAAGGAGCAGCTGCGGCCATCCGCCGGGGGATGGAGGAGTCGCTGCTGGCCGCCTGGACGCGGAGGAACATCTGCCATCTGCGAGAGGAGAGGCTCACTGCATTCCGCCTGGAGCGGTGGAGCCGCTGCCTGGGGTGGAGGAGCTCAGTACCAGTTGTCAGAATGCCAGGGGTGGGAAGACTCACTGTGGTCCGCTCGAGATGGAGTGGCTGCCGTCCACCAGAAGGTGGATGAGTGGTCGTGGACCAGGCGACGTCATGTCTGGGAACCGGCGAGCAATTTTTTTTCTCTCCCCTTATATGAGGTAAAGGAGGGAGGAGTGTGACAAGGAGGAGGGCAGGGCTGGGCCGTGAGTGGCCCCCAGTCAGGCTAATCAGCCGAGGAGAGGGATAAAGCTGAGCCAGATGCGGCAGTTCGAGAGAGAGAGAGAGAGAGAGAGAGAGAGAGAGAGAGAGAGAGAGAGAGAGAGAGAGCCTCAAGCAGCTGCTGTTTGTGTTCATGTTTGTCTTTTTAAGTTATCATTAAACATTATTTTGATGGTTCAGCCGGTTCCCACTTCCTTCTTGACCATTTTACCCTGTTACAGTCATATAATATGAAATAGAATTTTCCTTTATCTTTTGAGATAAGAGCTTGATTTACTTTGACATCCCACTCCCCATCCAACCCTGTTAAAAAAGACTATTTATTAAAACTAAAAGCTGCTAAACTCATTTTGAACCAAACATTAATATCATTATCAGAAGACATCAGGGGTAAAAATTTTAATGTATAACATTGATTTGGTAGTGTATAGCAATGTTTATTTTACTTTCTTTTTCCTCTTCCTCAGTTCCTGAGGTGATCAGTGGGAACACTCTGACTGCAACAGTGGTGGGTTTGAATGCCTGGGTTGAATATGAGTTCAGAGTGCTGGCCAGTAACAGTGTCGGGATGGGAGAGCCCAGTCCACCATCCACCAAAATCAGAACAGAGGATGCTAGTGAGTGTTTTGCAAGTCCTTCCATGGATCTTTTAGTTTCATTTTAGACAGGTACTCAATGTGGAAGCAGTGAAGCAGACCATACTTCCAATTCTGCAGTCAGCTGTCACTTCCATCACTTTTAGTCCACATCCAACACTTAAGTATTTCTGTGGCACATTTATATAACCAAGGATGTAACCAAATATTCAGGATTGAAGGGGACTAAATACAAAAGTTAATTGATATCATTGAGATATACACCCTGTGTATTGGCATCTCCCTCAATGTTTATGATGGTTACAGCACTGGAAATAACCTCTGTATGAGTGAAATTTAAAGAGGTAGTTCAGCCAAAAAGGAAAATTGTGTTATCATTTACCTACTCTCATGTAGTCCCAACCCATATGACTTTCTTTATTTTGTGGAAAACAAAAGATGTTAGGCAGTATGTTAGTCTCAGTTACCATCCACTTTTATTGCATCTTATTTTTTTCATACAATGAAAGTGAATAGTGACTGAGGCTATCATTCAACATATCCGTTTGTGTTCCCCATAAGAAAAAAGGTCATAGGGGGTTGAAACAACATGAGGGTAAGTGAATGATGACAGAATTTACATTTTTGGGTGAATATGCCTTTAAGAGCCTCTCTGGGATAAAAAGGACAATTCACTTTTGATACCCTAACAAGCAATTAAATACAATACACCAATCAGTTGGCTGTAGACAAGCCTTTATTTGAACTGTGCCAGCAGCATTTTAATCTCTTCTCTGTGAATTTATTTATTTATTTATTTATTTTTCCGCCCGCAGTGCCTGATACAGCTCCCACTGATGTCGGAGGTGGTGGAGGAACCAAATCAGAATTAGTGATAACGTGGGAGGTAAGTCATTTGTCTGGTTTTACTGTTCCCTCAGCCAGGCTGGGCTAAAATGCCACTGCCTAATTGTGTAGAATGAAATGTTTTATGATCAGACCCATCCATGGTCCACTCCCTCTCTGATTTCGGACTCAGGGTTTATTTCCTCCCCTCTAAATGAGAATCAACTCACGGCCAAAGTGTTACTTTGAAGATTATTTCACCCACAAATAAGCTTATGTTTGCTGAAAGTTTTCAGAAAAAGAGTAGTCTGGCATTCTGTTGCCAGGGCATTCTGTTGTAGGGAATGAGAAATGCTGAAAATAAGTTTTTAATTTGAATTCAATTGATTTTGATTTTGATTTTTTAAACTATTACAGTGATTTAGTGTATGCTACAGTATGTATGCTAGCCTAACTATTGACACATCTTAATATACTATCATCTAGGTCTTTTAGACTGTCTATATAAATATTTCCATTTGGGGTTGTTGACAACTGTACAGTGATATGGACTTTTCTTTTTTCTTATCATGATTTTAGGGTAAATTTAAATGAATGTTTAAGAATAAATGTCATAATTTACTCACCCTCGTGTTGTTTCTAAAAAGCATTTTTTTTTATCCACATTAGAGGTAAGGTAGAACAACAGACTCAGTCACCATTTACTTTCAATCTATGGGGAAAAAAAAAAGTGCAATGAAAGTGAATGGTGAATTAGGCTCTCATTGTGTTCCATGGAAGATAGGGTAAGTGTTTGGAACAATATGAGGGTGAGTAAATAATGATAGATTTTATTATTTTAAATTTAAATTATTATTTTAGACTATTATTTTAGATAGAGTAGTCACACTGCAGGACACTGCAGTCAATTAACATGTCAAGTGAACTGCCTAATTGTTTAATATTTCTTTTGTATAACTACAAATCATTCTCAATGATGCATTATGGTTGCTAATAAAGCCCTGTTGTCATTGTGGGTCAGTTGGTGTGTTGGCCTCAATTTGTTTTAATATCACTATAGTTGTGTGTTCCACTCTCAGCCTGTTCCAGAGGAGTTGCAGAACGGGGAGGGCTTCGGTTACATCATTGCTTTTCGCCCCGTGGGCGCGGTCACTTGGACCCGTGCTGTGATATCTGCACCCAGTGTCACCCGCTATGTTTTCCGCAATGACACCATCCCGCCGTTCTCACCTTTCAACGTCAAAGTGGGAGCGTTCAATAACCGTGGAGAAGGACCATTCAGTTCTATTGCAACTGTGTTCACTGCAGAGGAAGGTAGATCAACACACATAATTGCTTAAAGGAATTTTCCATGTTCAATACAAATTAAGCTAAATTGATAGTTGATATCATATATCATTGATATCCAATGCAATAGGGAACATTATAAATCTATTTTGTTTTGTCTGCTTTAAAAAATGTTACACTGTAGTTCAAATTTAGAATTTCACATTCATTTAAAAAAATGTCATAATATAAGTGATTTGTGCCCATGCAAAACTGGTTGCTATGATGCTTGAGTGTTGTGGATGGTTGCTAGATGCTAGTGTATTGCTATGTAGCAAAGTCTTTTTAGCAAGTCAGTTCACTCAGCGGCCATCTATGGAACTCTCCCGGGCAGCTATTTTCTATGCAAGCAAGCGGCATACAAATGGAGCTTCTATCTACTTGAATGAAGAAAGTCTCTAAAATCTCTAAAACGGTTGGTCAAGATTACAATCAAAGAAAATATTTCAGCAGTAAATTATGACAACACTTGTATCATAAACCATGCTTCTTTAACTCAGATTACCCCCCAAAAACGCAATGTTCCCTTTTTGTGTATAACTAATGTACATGCGCGTTCTCAAGTTGATTGACAGGCGATGACTTTCTATAAGGTTATTGACTCTTTTACCTGTAAGGTGGGACTTCCTTTCTACATCCATTTACCATTGGCTGTTTCAATCTCTTCCATTCATTTTAATAGAATTGGCCCATCTCTGCTAAATAGTCTCTGTATGTAGTTGCTGAGGTGTTCTGGTTGATTTGTATTTTGTGGTTGCTAGGGTGTTCTGGGTGGTTAGGGCACTGCTAGGACATTGCTTAGTCAAATGTCAAAAGATGCTTACTGAAGTTGTCCAGCAGACAATACATTTTAAGTATTATTTAAAGTATTTGAGGTATAATTCATTGCTGTAGCACAAATAATGCAGGAAGAGTTACATAGCGAACCCAGCCGAAGGTTGTTAAAATCTCTAAACCTAAGTATGAGCAATGTTAATAGTGAGACTTGACTTGGCAATGACCAGTAATAAGCCATAAGATGATCTACTTCAAGCATTGATATAATAATTCCAATGCCTGCAATATATCATGCATCCCTAATATTTTTGCTCTACGTGCCCACACAAAAACATTCAAACATAGCAGTAGTCCCAGCACGTTCCCAAATGCTCTCAGTTCCCTCCTCTCTCACATACAGGTGTGACCTTGAATGAGAATGATGGAATAAGTTGATTGAGACAGCTTTTTTTTTGCCTCTCCTCCCTCATTTAAGCTGCAAACAACCTGATATTAGTTCTTGCAGCTATAGGTTGCTACATATCCTGCTAGACACTTGCAGGCCTATTCATGTGCTAGAGTGTTAATTGAATTTTCCCAGAAAACTGTCTTCTTCTATGTCAGTCACACTTCCCATTAAATTGAAGTAGGGCCTCTCTCAGGTGAGACCAGGGCTTCATTCTCTGCCTTAATCCAATTTTGCTTTGTTGCCTGTGTAAAGCATTTGAATAAGATCCTCACGATCTTTCCATTCCTCCACAGTGCCTAGCGTAGGACCAGAGAAAGTATCTGCAAGAAGTCTGTCAGCAGCCGATATTGAAGTGACCTGGGAGCTAATTCTGTCAACCCCTGAAAGAGTCCTCGGATATGAGGTTGGATTTGTATTGTTTTTGCATTTTCATGCATAAGACATCAATCGTGTTCCAAAACCTAACAGATGTCTAACCACTATAGACATTTCTGAATAGTGGTCAGCTGAATTGGGTTTTTTGATGGTTAATTCTTAAATTATTAAGCCCAAAATATTAGGGCCCCTTCTAAGGATTATTATTATTTTGATTATTATAATTTTTTTCAAGGTATCAGGGACTTTTTCGGCAATTAACATGCTCAAAAGTTCATTCAATTTTACACACACGTTGTCTGCCATTAGGGCTTGGCAGAAGTCCATACATGTGCATGTAGAGGGGGCTCTATAGCGCAACCTAGAAGATGGGCATGTTCGGGGGGTTCTGTAGCACATCCCTTTTGAGCTACAGTCACCAAACTTTGTACATGTATATAGATCTCATCATGCTGGACAACTTTCGTGCTGACAGTTATAAGCGCTACCCAACAGGAAGTCGACCATTTTGGATTGTTTGAAAAATGCATGCTCTGGAATTTTAAATACTTCTCCTAGGGGATTCATGTTACAGGTGTCAAATGTGGGCGACATCTTGCCAAGACATTGGTGATGCTAAATTGCGAATAGATTTTTGATATAACGAATTGTGTTGCCTTGTCAAAAAATGGGGAAAAGGAAGTGTCGCATATCTGTGTGTATTGTGTGATTTATATCAAAATTTAGCCAAATGTTTGGCATTGCAGGCTGATTAAATTGATGTGGATATTGTGGGTCATGGTCATAACACCAGCAATTGGCAAGTGTGGCACTTTTAACATATTTTGAAATATCCCTCTTATGTTTACCTGAATTGCTTAATTATTTTTTTTTCAATAAATTAAAGTGCAGATTTAAATTCTGAAGGTATTCTTGATATATTACACAGTGTTGCCATGGCAACACATTAAATGTCATCATTCCGTTTAATGTATATTCAATGTATATACGTTTTTGAGGTACTTGGCATGCTTGAATTTCCATAATATTTTGCACATACATCAGAGTTGTCTGCCATTATGTCTGGGAAAAGGCTGGGGAGCACCACCTTTTGACATAAGTGGTGGGGTCATAAGTGGTTGGGTCAGTTTCATTTATGGTCACCAAACGTACTACATATATTGTTCTCATCAAGCTGAACAACTTTCAAAATTACAGTCATAGGCTCCACCAAACAGGAAGTTGGCCATTGAAAGTGCATTTTTTTTTAATCGCTGGCCCTGAACTTTTTAATACTCCTCCTAGGGGCTTCATTTGACTGTAACCAAATTTAAGAAACCTTATACCAAGACATTGAAGATGCTAAGTTGCGAACAGATTTTTGATATCAAACAGTGTTGCCATGGCGAGGCAATAAATTAAGGGCAAAAATGTGAAATAGGAAGTTCATTATGTCTTCTGTGTGCATTGTATGATTTTTATGAAAATTACGCTCTATATTTGGTAATGGGGGCTGATCACATTTATGTGGCTATTATGGGTCACGTTCATAGTGTCACCAACTGGCAACAGGAAGTAAGGACATTTTTAACAGACTTTGAAATATCCCTCTTATGTTTATTTTAATTGCTTCAAAGATTTTTTGAATAATACCAAATGCATGTGCCCAACTTGCATTGTTTTCTGAAAGACACTGCGTAAATATGGACCCATGGTGCTTCGGCCCGTCATCACTTCTTGCAGCTATATTTATATTTGGTCCCCCCATAATCCTAAATTACTCCTAATTTTCTCAACCTCATGTTATTCCAAACTTTTGTGACTTTCTGTCTTCCATGGAACACAAAAAGAGATGTTAAAGAATGTTAGCCTCAGTCAGCAATCACTTTCATTGCATCTTTTTAGCCATACAATGAAAGCGAATGGTGAATGAGGTAAACATTCTGATAAAAATCTCCTTTTTGTGTTCCACTGATGTATCATGGTATCTTTGTAGGCAGCATAATTAAGTTGCCTACCTTTTGGAACAGCTTTCGCAATGGGATCACCTTAAAATTCCACCTCCTTTGGCAGCTCACTGGATTTTGGAACAGGGCAGCTGAATGCCATGTTTTCCCTTTAAGAATACAATCCGGATTGCTACCGAATTTTTAATAGCACTTCTCACCTCTTTCATGCCAACACAAACATTGTTTAGACAGCACTGCTGCTTTTAAATTTCTGCAGCTTTTAGAAGCTGGATGAAAGCTCTCGACTGGCCTTTTAAGAATGCAAAGAGAGTCTCACTTTCTCACTAGTCACTCGCTCCATCTCTGTCACCCCTGCCCTGCAGCACAAAACTGCCACGTTGCCATGGTAGTGTCCATATTGTGTAAAAAGTATAGAACTATCATGTCTCTGGATTCTAGATGGAAAAAAATTATAATTTAGGTTGTAATTTTTTCTCGCCTTGGGTTTCTGAGATCTGAAAGAGTATATAAAAAACAACATGCATGGATCAAGAATATGTGTTGTACTTGGTATATATAATTTATTCATGCTCACATAGTCCTTTGTATTACACGCAATATTTGAAATGGAAAGATCTTGTTTTTACCATCACTGCTTTTCAATTTGAAAAAAAGTCATTCATACATATAACACTTCTGTACAGCAAAAAGTAGTAAATATATAATTTAGAAATTTGCTTCCCTTGGGCAGATCTCATTATGGTCTAATTTTTAAACTCACTTAAAGCTTCTGACACTTAATACCTAAATATTGATGTTTTGTGTGACCAGAGGTTAATAATTGATTCTATAATTTCCTTTAACTAATTGTTTCTCACCTAGCACACAGCTAGAAGTTAATTGAAATGTAATATCCTCAAGAAAATAAATTATATGCCATTTCACAAGAATATCACATTTCTAGCCAGGCAGAGATATGTTCACAAGGTTTAAAGTTTCAGAAATGATACAAATGATCAGTTGAATTTTAATTGAAATTACATATACTCAAGAAAATCAATTATATACCATTTCACAAGAATATCTCCTCTCTAGCCAGGCAGAGATATGTTCCCAAGGTTTCAAGTTTCAGAAAATATACAAATGATGAGTTGAATGAAGCAAATGAACAAAAGTGAAATCAAATTTGTAAAAAGTGAATAAGCATGTTGTTGAATAAAGTATATAAGATGTGTGTTCCTGTATATCTCAAAAGGCCTAGTTTGTGCTTAATGTGTGACAACACAGTCTCATGACAATTGATGTATTAATCTGTGCGAGATGGTGAAATCGTTGTACAGAATTTCTTGCATTACACCAACCTATCACATATGCTTACCTCTTCTGCGTCTAAACCCTGATATTTAATTTTTTACATGGTAAACACATTTTCCTGTTACAAACATGGCTGCATTACAGTGCTTACACTTTATGGTTAGATTTAGGTATGGGGTTTGGGTTAGAAGTTAAGATTAGTAAAAGCTCACGACTGCGCATTCAAAACCTGAAAATAAATCTCACAAATGCATGCTCAAACATTTATGTTTCTATATCTTCCATGCTTTTTTGGATGCTTAGGGTGTGTGTAAGGTGTCACAATTTTTTTAGGTTCAAAAATTGAACCTGAAATGCCTCAACATTTCTTTAACACAGACCAAAGAAAATACCTGCGTTTTCAAATACACAAGTCATATGGGTTGTACGAATTTGTAAATTTGATTCTCCGCATCATATGAATGAGAATTACTTTTCATGAGATCGAGTTGCATATCACATCACATCTTCTTTGGCAGCACATTAATAGTTAATGCAATTTCTTTTTTTTCTTTTTTTTTAGATATAATACTTAAAAAAAAATTCTATTCCATTTAAAAACAAAAGTGTTTGTTTGAATTTGTTTAATAAACGTGCAAACTCATTATGAGAAATAAAAATAGCAGCAAATGAGACAATGGTTTGCATACAGTAAGAGCATAGAGCTATAAAATTAACGTGAATAGCTTAGCTTGGATCATTTTGTTTTGGGGGAATCTGATAAAATATGTTTGAGTTGCATTGAAATCTGTGACTTTTGATTGCAGACTTTGGCAAATCGTATCACAGTTTAAAAATATTGTTGCAAGATCTTCTGAAACTCCTAAAATGTATCCTCATTACTATTTAGGAGAAAGAGTCGAGATGTTAAAGATGTCTCATTTGTTATTTTTATGCTCCTTTGGGTTGTTGTGCTTACTATGCTGAAACATCTGCATATTCAAGGTCATTATGAGTTGCACAAATGTTTCATTGTATTGTATCAGGGCACTGTTTATGTCCAAGTCATATTCAAGGATATATGCAATGCCCTTGCTTTGTGTCTCGGCAAATAGGTGGTGTACTGGGAAGACGACACCAAGCCGGATACAGTGGGTAAAGTGAGGATCACTGGAAACTACACTTCAGTGAATGTTAGCAGCCTACAGGGGAACACGCAATATTATCTGGCAGTATGTGCCTTTAATACTGCAGGAACCGGCCCTCAGTCTGTGCCTGTTAATGTTACGACCAAAAAACCACGTGAGTTCTCTGTCCAGAACAGTTTTCAAAGAACAGTCTTGGTTCCACTTTTTATTAGGTGTCCTTAGCTGCCATATACTAACATGAAAATACATAGAAAGCAATGTATTTATTGTGTAACTACATATTTTTTAGGGATAGAGTAAGGGTGAGGGTAGTGGCAAGGTTAGGTTTAGTGGTACAGTTAAAAGTGAAATCACAGATGTAATAAAACACAGATACTTTAAATGTAAGTACAACGAAACAACATGTATGTACATAACAAGTGCATTTTATCAATTTCTAGAGTACATAGTAGTTAAAAACACCTAATATAACGTGGACTAATCACACAGACTTTGATAGCATACATACTTAGCCAAAATGTCTGTTTTGAGTTTTTGAATGCAAGTTTTTGAAGTTTGCTCATCTACAGTATGTTGTTGTTTATTAGATGTAACAATGACATACAGCAGATGTTTTTGTGACATTTTAGGATGTATATAAATTCTCATATGGAACAGTTCAGCCAAAATGAATGTTCTGTCATCATTTGCTCATATTCCAAACCCACATTATAGTATATTTTCCTTCCATGAATCACAAAAGGAGATGTTGCCGCAGCTCTTTTCCATAGAAAAAAAAGTGAAGGGGGATGCATGCATTCCTTAATTCTTTTCTTAAATCTCATTCGTTTTCCTGTATATTTAAGTATGATGTGTGATGCCAGGTTGGATGTCAGTGATGCCAAAAGGTGGTTCATTGGTTCTCACATATCTCATAACCAAACAGGAGTTGTATATGAATATACTTGAGTATGAATATGTTTGAATTATGCAAAAGTGCTAATACAATTTTATAATACAATTTATGCCTTTCACAGATCAAACATTTTTAGAGAATGGACAAATATACTAGAATATTGCAACAGTGACATAAATTATTGTTGCACATTGAGAATCTTTTTTATTTTTCTCCCTTTTTCTGGCTGTCTCATACACAAATAAAACTCAGCGCCTGGGCAGCCCCCTCAGAATGTAGAGTGGAATCTGATCGGCTCTCAGCTCATTCTGCAGTGGGATCCAGTCATAGCCCTTGAAACAGAATCTGAGGTCACTGGATACATAGTGAGTAATGTCTTTCTATTAGTTTGTACCTCATTCGAAGTGGATATATATATATATATATATATATATATATATATATATATATATATATATATAATATCATAAGGAATCAAATTTCCCTTGATCCTTTAAAGAAAAAATAAATAAAATGTATGGTATCACCCCTTTAAAATTGGTTTGGATTTTCCTTGAAGATAATTAATTGTTTAATTTTAGCTTGTAATAGTTACATTATCACCATTGTATCTAAACAATGATAGCAGGAACTAAAGTGCATATTTGTGTAAATATTGATAAAAAAGATAATTATTATGAATCATTGGGGTGTTGTAATTTAGCTGCAAAGATATGCCAGTTATGCCTTAGAAACCATTACTTTGTGTGTTTTTACAGATAAAAGAACACAGCATATCCTATTTCAGGTCTCGCCCCACCTCTCTATTAATTACATATGCTTGCAATTAACAGCTCTTACAGTGCTAATTTCCCCACAAGGGAAAACGGTCATAGAGCTCACAGGAAAAGCAATAGCCATTAGTATCCATAAATATTATATTGTGTATGTCGCTCTCACATCATTAGTTGTGTTTGCCAAGGCAAACATCACAATTATTACTTGTGCATAAAGGGGTTAAGGTTTTGAACAAACCTTAGCAACTGATTTAGCAAACACCCAGAACATTCTAGAAACTGCATAACAACATGTTAAAAAAAAAAAACAGAACATCCTAGCAAGTGCTACAACATGCTAAAAATACTCAGAAGAACTTAGCAACTGCATAGCAATATTAAAAAAAAAACCTAACTGCATAACAACGCACTGAAAAAACACTCAGAAGATCATAGTAATCAGTCATAAGTTTCCTAATTCTAACTTCTCAGAACATCCTAGCAACCGCATAGTAGCTCCATTAAAAACCCCACAGAACACCTTAACAACCAGTTTAGCAATCACCCAGAACATCCTTGATACCACAGAACATCTAAGCAAGCAGAAATCAACATGCAAAAAAATCTCAGAACACCCTAACCTACATCATTTGTACTACAGATATAAATGAAAACTCATATTGTATTGGTTTGTTTAGAAGAGGTGTGCTGTTTCTTTTCAAAATGTATTTGCATGGCAGAAACTGGTGGGGGAAAAAAAAACCCCATATAGATATATATTGAAGGAGGAATCTGAGCAATATCTAGTGACCAGAATGTCAGTGATTCAGAAATTTGTCAAGTTTTTTAATTTTTTTTATTTGTTACTTAAGCCAGTAAGCAACGACCTAGCTACTATCCTGAACACCATAGCAACCATATAGCAGCATGCTAAAAGATACTAAGTACATATTAGAAACTGGTAAGCAACATCCAGAATATCCTAGAGATGGTAAACAACATGCTAAAATAATTTAGAACATCTTAGCAACTAGTTAGCAACCACCCAGAAAATCCTACCAACTGCATAACAACATGACAAAAACTACTCTGAACATCATAGCAAACGCATAGTAATGCGCTAAAAACCCATCAGAACACCTTACCAACCAGTTATATCCAAGAAAATCTTAGCAACAGCATAAAATGTGCTAAAAATCACTCAGAACACATTAGCAACTACCTAGAACATTCTAGAACTGCATAACAACATGCTAAAAACTGCAAAGCAGCGCAAAATATTCCAAAGATCCAAGCAACCAGTTAGCAACCACTGAAACATCCTAACAAATGCATAACAACATTATAAAAACTACCCAGAACATCATAGCAACTACACTGAACCACTCAAAAAAACACTCATAACACCTTACCAACCAGTTGGCAACAAAGAAGGTCCTATCAACAGCCTAAAACATGCTAAAAATCACTCAGAACACTTTAGCAACAGGTTAGCAACCACCTAAAACATTATTGCAACAACATAATAAAACTATTTAGAACACTCTAGCAACCGCATAGCAGCACCCTAAAAACGCCTCAGAACACCTTAGCAACCGGTTTAGCAATCACCCAGAACATACTAGCAACCATGTAACGACATGCTAAAAACACCCAGAACACCTTAGCATGCAGAAAACAACATGCTAAAAAACATTCAGAACACCTTAGCAACCGCATAGAAATGTGTTAAAAAACACTTATAACAAACACCATGGCAACTGGTTAGAAACCACCCAGGACATCCCAGCAACCACATAACAACATGCTAAAAATCACTCAGAACACCTTAGCAACCGCATAGCAATGTGTTAAAAAAACACTTATAACAAACGCCATGGCAACTGGTTAGAAACCATCCAGGACATCCCAGCAACCACATAACAACATGCTAAAAATCACTCAGAACACCTTAGCAACTGCAAAGCAATGTTCTGGCAACCACCCATAACACCACATACACGGGCAAACACCACTTATATTTCTTCAGAAAATATAAAAATGTACTTCAGTTTTAATTTATTTGGATTATAAACATTTAATTAATGATCTGCCACCATTTGCAGGTGCTGTACCGAAGACACAGCAATAATGACATGTACTCTGTCATCACTAACAAAACCACAGTAGAGTTGACCCTCAACCCGCATGACAACTATGTAATTCAGATCAAGACCCTTAGTGAAGGGGGGCTGGGCGAAGGAAGCGAACCCATCCACATCCACCAACTCAGTAAGTCTGCTGTTTCGTCTTCTACAAGCTCTTAATGGAGTTTCATTTCAGTTTGCCTAAATATGTTTGTCCATTATCTGATCTTTTACAAAATGCGTGTTCCTCCTCCATCTATCTCTGTCACTTGGTTATTCGTTGTTGACTGTGGAGTCGAAGCAGCATATAAAGTAGTGAAAATCAGTGTACCCTGCCCCCCAACCGCCCCACTCTCTCAGTTGGACAGCAATCAAAATGTTCTCGACTCCTAACACCCCCTCCCCCCACCCCCTTCTTACAGAGATCTGCTTTCAGATGTGACACAAGCCTTATCATCGTGGGATTCTTTCCTCTTGAAAGCTATTAATAATGTAGATTGTGGAGCGGACCTGATACACAATTGTGCTTTGATTTACAATGAGTCTAAAAATTCAGACTTATTTGAAATGTAAATAATTATTCTGTCCTCCACTGATTTTTGTACAAAATGTTTAACAATAGAGATTATAGTTGCATAAAGCAAGAGGATGGAGCTATAAAATTAATGTGGATAGCATCACTCAAATAATTTGGTCTTGGGAGAATTTGATAAGAATGTTTTGAGTTTATATTGAAACCTATGCCTTGTTCCAAACCCTTTAACGTTCTTTCATCTGTGGAACACAAAATGAAATGTTTGGCAGTATGTTTGCCTCAGTCATCATTCACTTTAATTGTATGCAATAAAGATGGAATGAAAATTAATGGTGACTGAGACTAACATCTTGTGCACAGAGGTAAGACATTACTATTGATATGGAAAAACAAGAGGGCAAGCAAATGACTGCAGATGAGCATGTATTTATCATTTTGTGGGGACCAAATGTCAAATTTGTAAAATAAGTAAGTGTTAAGGTCCAGTTTTTTTTTTTTTTAAATAAAAAAACAATATTTTTTTATGAATTTTAAGAATTATGGCTAATATCTTTGAAGTCCATTCTAGATAAAATGCAGAAGTTCACATAGATGCATTGTACTTTGTTAGTTGGCTGATGAAGTCTTTTGTTGGACATTCTATGTATTCAATTTCAAGAGTGTAGTCCATTAATAGAAAAAAACTGATTCAGGCAGAGATAAATGATTAGGTTCATCGCAGTTCAACCTGCAGGTAATTTTGGTGAGGTTCGGTGGGGTGCATCCTAAGTCCAAGGTTCAGGCAGTGGCATATGAAGTATCCAATGTCTTACAGTAAGACTTGGCATCAGTACATACTCTGAAGTAAAAAAACTGAAGTGATATCTGGCTAGCATCAGCTATAGTTTGTCATCATCTCCCAGTGACATGTAGCAGTGGAGTCCGACACCAAGAAGGAACAGAGCTGAATCTGGCAGGCTCTGGTAACCTCAGGATATGAGTAACCTCATGGAAACAAATACAATAATATTAGCATGGATGCCATTCAATTTTATGCAGAGTTATATTTCATGATGGATGTTTCTGGTTCCGACAGACCTAACTAAAACAGCCTAATTGTGAGTTAATGGATAAATTAGGTGTATGCCTGGCTAAATAGATGAGTCTTTAGTCTAGACTTAAACTGAGTGAGTGTGTCTGCATCTTGAACTGTGTTTGGGAGACCATTCAATAGCTTAGGAGCCAAATATGAAAAGGATCTACCTTTTGTGGATTTTGATATTCTTTGAATTATTAACAAGCCAGAATTTTGTGATCGTAATTAACATGATGGAATATAGCGTGTCAGAAGTTCACTTAAATACTGTGGAGTTAGTCCATTCAAATCTTTGTATGTAACAGAACAGAATTTTAAATGAATATGAAATTTGACAGGTAGCCAATGTAACAACAATAAAATTGGGCTAATATGATCATATTACTCGTTTCTAATCAGCCCTCTGGCAGCTGCATTTGGAACCAATTGAAGTTTATTTATTGAACTTTCTGGACATCCTCCCAGTAATGCATTACAATAAACAAGTCTTGAAATCATGAACGTATGATTTCAGCATCAGCAAAAGAGAGCATGTGTTGTAATTTAACAATATTTTTCAGGAGGAAGAATGCTGTTCTACAAACATTGGAAATTTGATTTTACTAATTTCTTTGCGGAAGAAGACGACATAACAGTACATCCATCGAGAGTCAAATTATATTTCAGCTGCTTATTTTTACAGGTTTTTAGACCAATCAGGTTTTGTCGGAATTGAGTAGAAGGACATTTTCATTGCGCATTTTTGTTGGGTTTAGAAGAAATATAAAGTTGGATATCATTGGCATAACAGTGGAAACTTATTCCATGATTCCTTATAATATCTCCCAGGGGAAGCATGTATAAGGAGAAAAGCAGAGGTCCTAAAACTGATCCCTGTGGCACTCCATACTTAACTTGTGTTTGATTTGACAATTCCTCGTTTACAAATACAAAGTGTTTGCGGTCTGATAAATAGGACCGTGCTAATGCAAGTGCACTAATGCCAACATAATTCTATTCAAGCCTATTCAAGAGAAATTTGTGATCTATGGTGTCGAAGGGAGCACAAAGATCTAACAGCAATAGAAGAGAAACGCAGCTGTGATCAGATGATAAGTGCAGTCTCTGTACTGTGATGGGGCCTAAATCCTGACTGAAATTGTTCACATATTCCATTTCTCTGTAGAAATTAACATAGTTGAGAGGACACTACCTTTTCTAGTATTTTCAACATAAATGGTAGATTTGAAATCGGTCTGTATTTAGCTAATTCTCTAGGATCAAGCTGTGGCTTCTTAATAATTGGTTTGATAACAATTTTAAAGTTTCTTGGTACATGTCCTAAGGATAGCAAGGATTAATAATATTAAGAAGAGGTTCTGAGATTACTGGGAATACCTCTGTTAAGAGCTTAGTTGGTATTGGATCTAACATACATATTCTGGCTTTTGATTTTTTTTATAAGTTTTGTGTGCTCTTCATGACCTACAACAGCAAAGGATTGAAGTTGCTCCTGAGCAAAATTATGAGACACTGTTTTTTGAGGTGCTGTGACATTTGATTGCATAGTCCCAATTTTTTTTCTGATTATTTAAATTTGATCAGTAAAGAAATTCATGAAGTCGTTACTATTGTGCTGTGATGGAATATCTGGTTCAGTCGATGTTTTATTCCTAACAAATTTAGCCACAGTACTGAATAAACACCTAGGATTGTTGTGATTATTTTCAATGAGTTTGCTCAAATTTGCTGACCTGGCAGCTTTTGGGACCTGTCTGCAGCTACAGACACTATCCTTCCATGCACCGAGAAATATGGAAATACGCTCCATTTCTACTGTACGTAGCTTTTTTCTTTCATTTTTTTTAATTGAAGGGGGGGTTGGCACTATCAAGAGTGCTAGAGAAGACTGTATCAATATTTCATCAAGTTCTTCTAGACTTTTTGGATACCTGAGTATGATTGACAATTTTGAAAGATTATTGAAGCTATCTTTAGTGGTTGAAAGAATAGTTCTAGCTGAATGATAGTGTGGTGTAGATTGAGTGACATTAGCTGAATGCAACAATCAAGAGATGAGGTAATGATCTGAGATGTCATCACTCTGTGGTAAAATTTCTATAGCATCATCATTTATTGCGATGAGTTGTTCCTGTCACTTTTTTCTGACTCCAAGAAAGTTCATATGAATGTTAATAAGAATATAAATGCTAATCCCATTGTGTCATTTTCATTATCTATGTGAATGTTGAAGTCACTAACAATTAAATATCTATCTACATTAACTACTAGATCAGATAGAAAATTAGCAAATTGACCATGGAAACCAGAGTAAGGACCAGGTGATCGATAGGTGATCAAGGGCAAAAGATGACAGATATTTTTTTATTTATATTTGACGGTATTATATTAAGCATTATTAGTTCAAAAGACTTAGGGGCCATTTACACGACTGCATTTTGGGGCCTGAAAATGCAAACTTTGAAAACGGGTTTCAAAGTGCAAATTTTTGAAAAAAATTGCATTATCTTCTCCGTATAAACATACAAAAATGTGAATTTGTGAAAACGATGACGTGATGCGCACGCATATTACATGTTCAGTCTATAGGCATGCGCACGAGTACTTCAAAACAACGCGTGAGACATTCAAAACTACAATGGTGGACTACAGGACTATGTTTGTGCTGCTAAAGATTTTGAGTTTATTGACACTTCTCCAGCAAAGTAATTGAAATAATAAAGCAACCTCATCGTCCGCCCAGACAAAATTGCTTGATGCTTTCGCCATCTTCATTGTTTGTATTCACGCTCTGTGAAAAAAATGCTTATATGCACAGGCGCGTAGTGTTTCTTTACAAAGTGACACCACCAACTACTGGCCTGGCATGCATAACACAGTGATTTTAGTTGTTTTCGTGGATCCGTGTGAATGGGGACCGTTTTGACAACATTAACGTCTGTATGCTAAACTTTTCAAAAACCCAAAGGAAAAACGTTTCCGTTTTTAGTACATTGTTGCTGTGTTAACGTACCCTAAACTTATATCCTGTCCTCAGAGTAACACCAAAAACTTCACTGAAACCTGTAGCAACACCACCTCCTCAACACATCAGATGAGACTCATGTTTATAACAAGAACCTGAGATTAATTTATACTACTATATTCATCCAGTTTAAGCCAGGTTTCAGTCAAACAGAGCGCATACAAATTATGATCTGTAATAATTAAATTTAAAATTAGTGCTTTTGTAGAAAGTGAGCTAGTTTATGTGAACTGTGTGACGTCCCAGGCAGCTAGCAGACATTTGGATTAACCAGTTTGTCTGCTTCCTGACCTGGGCCCGAGTTAGTCAAATACTGTCATTATTAGAATATCAGCCAAATTACTAAAGAGGAGAGTGGCACCTTCCCTGGAGAGATGGAGTCTGTCTCTCTTTAGCAGGTCAGTTCTACCCCAAAAACTAGAGCATATTATAGTGTCTGACATGATTTTTGCAAGATCACACACCTCTTTAACATTATTTCTAGGGATCTCCAACTGGCGAAGCCGGACATCATTAGTGTCGACATGAATAACAATTTTAGAAAATCTACATTTAGCATTAGCCAGCACTTGTAAATTTGATCTGATGACAGACTCTGGCACCCAAAATGCATTTAACAATGGTAGCTGGAGCCTCTATTTCTACATTCCTTACAATACAATCACCTATGACCAAGGCTCTTTCAACAAGATTATCAGTGGGTGCATCAATGAGTGGGGGTAATTGATTGGAAACCCTAACAGGAAGGGGAAAGTGGTGTCGCTTTGCTGAGTGAGTATGCCGCCGAGATGTCACCTAAATGCCCTGATGCATGGGCTCAAGAGCCCGAACCAAAGTGTGTGTTTTGCTTACTGTACTAACCACATCCGAAACAGTATCTACCGGCTTCTCTTTCACACTGACCTCTACTAGTGTTCTGATGCCTGCCTCTAGCTCATCAGCCTGACTAATTCCTTATATAAGCATATGTAAATTCCTCACTGCTGATGGAAGAAGCTATAGTAAACATGTGACATGCAATGCAGGAAGCAATAACATGACTTTCTGCAATTTTGTTGTTGTTATTGTTATGTTTGTTCATGTGCTGTGAGGGTTTGAGATCGATGTGGTTCCTAATCAGCAGATGTTTGAGATTGATGCAATAATCTGTGTAAAACACAGTGGAGAAAACAAATGCATGCAGTCGAGACACGAGATGTAGATAAGCGGGAAAAAGACAAAAAAAAAGAGAAACGGGTTCTCATGGTATTATACACTCAGATGAAACAGTAGAAAAGCAGAAAAACCTGAAGCACGCGGTAAAATGGCAAAGGATAAAATTATGAATGTAATACAAAGCAGGCTAACAAGCTACAAAAACTCATGCAGCATGATGTCAGCAACAGAAACAGGAAGTGAGCCAATGTGTGAACAATCCCTGTAAAATAGATTGCATAAAATTGTAGTTAAATTGGGGTTCCTAATATTTGTGTTTGTGTTACAGGCATGGGTGCTCGAGGATCCAAAGCAGGAAGGCTTTGTGCACTCTCTTTTTCTCCTCTTCTCATCTGTGCTCTATCAACGTTCAGTGCCTCCTGATGTTTGATTCCCATGAGCACCAGACCCAGCCACACTCCCAAAAACATGTACACACTTTCTACTCTTCTCGTCCAAGGCTACTGTTTCCCATCAGTCTGATCTGATGGGATTCCCCAACTATGGCAACATGAATGATTGAGACGTATATTGTAATGTCTTAAGGAAACATGGGAGAATTCCATTAGTAAACATGGCAGAGCCCTGAAAGAGTCATTAACGCATTAAGGGTCATCTATGAATTGGCACACATGGTCTATAGAAACTTAACAGTTTGACACCAGAAAAAAAAAAAAAAAACATTATCATTTTGTTCCTTGCATAGAATGTTTCTCTATGTAGAGTTCCAACATGTGCATCATCCATCTTTCCCTTGAGAGAACATTTAATGCCTTAAATTCATTTATGCACCAAAGTAGATGACAATAGTTTTGCAGTTGAGCTGTACTCAAAAAGAACAAGGGCTAAGAAACCAGTGTTGGTGGAAGTTGCTCTTATATACTGATTTTGGATCCATTTGTTGCTTCCTTTGTCTTAATTTCTAACTAAGTAGGGTCTGGGATTACAAAGCTGAGCATAGATTTGTTCTAATGGGAATCCTCTTTCATTAATTTGAAAATACGTGTCGCTGTACCGCCTCAATTATTGAGCCGTCAACTCAAAGGCTTCTTCTCATTCTCTTTGATGGGTAGTAACATTTTGTTTGACACTTTATGCTGGTTAAATTATTAATGTGTTAAGCATTAGACACTGCACAATTAAGGCTTGCTTTTCCTGGGAGTATTTGCTCTACATGTCAACTGGCTGATCCAGTTTCACACTTCAATTTCCTTTGCTTTTGCCATTATGCTGCACCATGCTAATCACAACCCATGTATGCCTTTCACCATTTAACAAATCACCAAAAGAAGATTTGAAAGATTTGAAACCCTTGAAGGTTTCTGGAACCTAGAAAAGCAAGCTATATACAGTAAATGGCTCCCCAGTGGATTTACACACTATGCCCCACACACTTCTGTTTTTATGTGTGTGTCGGTGTTAGTACACTGGCAAATAAACTTGCAAAAAATGTTTGACAGAACTAAGTGGCAAGATGTGAAACACTAGAAATGGGACATATATTGATGTTGTATAGTTCTAATGGCCTTGTAAAAGTTGAAAACACTGCAAACAAGTGCAAGGGTTAAAACGGGATAGATATTATGAAGTCCCCAGATATCCCTACCAGTCATTATTCAATAATTCAAGGTGTTGTTTAAAAGTGGTTAATGCTCAGGGCTTGTTAACCAAAAGGCTGCTGGTTTAATCCCCATAAAGGGTGTACCATGACCAATCACCATTGTGACCCTGAGCAAGACATTGAACCCCACGTTGCTTCAGGGTTATTCTTCCAATATTAAGTTCATGGCATTGGTCTATGGTGACATTGCATAAAAGTTGCAGAAACAAATTCCATTGCTTCTGGTCATGTAATAATAACAATTCTATTCAATATGAGAATATGTTCTTGTGTTAGGGTGCTTGTGGTGCAGAGACATTTTGGACTGTGCATTTGGCTAATAGGAATGTGTTCGATGCATTTTGAGGGTGATGAAAGTAGTGGTTATCAATTATGTGTATTTCCACGTCCGAAGCAGACATTCTTTTGCACAATCTTTACTCAAAATTCACTAAGGAATTTTGAAAACAGAAAATGTTTATCATCTATTGACAAATGCGGTCTATTTGGAACTACCAATGTGTTGATCAGAAGTTTAAAGTGTTATTGCCCAATACGAAAATCTTAAATATCGCCTGATTAATTGGCCTGGTTTATATATTGGTCTGTCACTAGTGGAAAGTGCAGATATGTCATCTATTGACAAGATCAGTAAATTTGGAACTACAAAATCTGTTAATCAACCACTTGTACTGCGTAATTGGCCAATGTTCGCAAATATTGGGCGAATATATGGCTTGGCAGATATATCGGTTTGTCATGAGTGAAAAGTGCCGGGTCAGTTTGAAATAAAGGTAATACAGTGAATTGGGTTTTCCAAAAGTGTAACTGCCAGCCTCTCTGAAATTATCATTGGTCAACTGATGCCTACATCAGAACGCGTTGTGGCAAAAAGTGAAATTTTCTTAACTTAATGAAGCATCACTTTCGCAATACTTTGCATCTCCATTCATATCAACTGGTTCACAGCACTCGCTGATGCTGTACAAACTCTGTTGTGGAGACGCCTACAATTCACATTGTCATGATGCCCCAAATTTTATTCTGCAGCACAAACAATATTGCATTACCAATACATGAGAGACAGGTTGAAAATAATTTCATTTTTTATGTTAATGCGCCTTGAATTCAATATTTCAATTTTATTTTTACCCTCAATGAGACTCAATGAGGCACTTCAGTATGACCTTTATCGCTACATAATAGTGCCTTCTATGGACCTGTTTCTGGCTCTGTCTTGGCAGTATCAGGCTTTAGAGTCCATAATTTGCACTTGTTCTTCTCAAAGTCAGACGAAAGCACAAGGAAGTGAAGCAAGGTGACAACCTTCCTGCTAACTCTCTAGAACAGGTGCAGAGCAGCCCATAAAAGCATGTTAAAAAAAAAGTTAGTGTGAGAGATAAAAAAAAGACTGCACAGCCCCAATCAGGACAGCCTATCTGTTCTCCATCAAGCTTTCATAAAGGTCTGGGCACCTTGATTAGGCTGCAGTGGCCTAGTCAATGGGATATAGATTTTTCTTCTCTGTATTGCGGCTGTCACAATGCAGACTCTTGATTGACTGATGCCAGTGTTCCTGCCAGCCATCTTGCTTCACGTTTGTGCTTTGAGTGTCTGAGATGTCCTTGGTCTCCTCCTCGCCTTCAGTGCTTGGATGGACTTTAATGAATTTTGGCAAACAAGGTTCAGAGAAGAAAAGGTGAATGATAGATGTTTTCATCCTACATCTATATTGTCAATTACAGTGAAATAGAACTATATGCAGATGTGAGTTTTAGCATCATTGATGTCAACATGAAATCAAAATTGATTAAAATTTTTTCTTAAGCGTTCCTGGTGATAATACAAACGATTAATCATGTACATTATTCCAATGAAGAAAAAAAAAAGCTTGTTTTTGTAATCTTTCACCAAAATACTACAACTTGCTCCACCTCTAAAAGGCCTCCCTTTTTTGGCTGATGTCACCAATCCATATTTTCTTAACCTTTCACGATCCAATCAATTAAAGTCCAAATCCCCTTATTTTTTATTTTATTTTTTTTAGTCCTGTTTCACTGAAAATATGTGACATTGCCATAGCCAAATGGGTTGTAAATGCTGTTACACTTTGACTTTAATTATACTGTTACAGGTCATTGTATTTTTTATTTTATTTTTTGTATTTAATTTTTTTTTTTTATGGTAAAGTGTATTTATAGTTCTGTAGTTCAGTTCATGCCTTTAAAATGACAAATTATTAGTAGTCCATCATTTTGGCACATTGCTTTCTATTTATGAGACATACAAAAATAAATAAATTATCCCAGGGAACCAAAATAGACATTTATCTGTACTATAACTATTCCAGATTACAGAGTTTTACATGATCAGAGAATTGGCACTGCTTATTAATCACTCCCATTGTTACAAATAATATGTTTTACAGAATGTTTTTTCCATTTCCTGTTTTAAACACTTTCTAAACACTTTTTGTTGTTGTTGTTGTTCTAATGAGCCCCATCAACCATCAGTTGAAGTATTCGCATAATGATGCACCTTTGAACAAATAATTGTTGTTTAATAGCAATGATTTCTTTTGAACTCTTAAAATTGTGCAGTCTAATTTCCCTAATTTTGTGTAAACAGTATAATCAGTACATTTTGTTTCTCTACAATATGGTTTCCCTTTTGGCAAATGTTGAAAATCTGAACCGTTAATGGCAGTGGCTACAATCCAATTATGTTTCTAAATAATCTGAAATTAAAAATACTTTTGCCGGATGTAAATAGTGACTATATATTTTTAGAGTTGGCAGCATTGGTAACATGATGTTTTATAATCTTTATGGCCCTGGGAATTTAATACTGATGTATTAATGAATAATCTCTGTGAGATAATTTACATACGTAGAACATGAAGTTTTCATATTGAAAAGTAACTGTTTTGTCTTGTAAAAAAAAACAAAAAACTGTGCATGTGTAAAAATTGTTTGGTGCATATGTGTTGAATTTTATAGTCCTGTTAAAAACTTAATAAAAATGTCAAAAACCTGAGTTTGATCAGTCTAATCACCCATTTATTTATTATTACTATTCTGTATTCACCATATTACCAGGGTAGTACAGAGAAAGAGAAAATTAATATATAGCTTTTAAGCTGTAAATCTAATGCAAAATGAAGGTCAGTAGTTTTCTGGGTGACCTCAAAGTGTTCGTACATGAATAATATGCCGACCCTTTATAGACTGTGATATCTAAACAGGATCAAGCTTTGCCATGGCGGCTTGTAGAACAAAGTACTGTATCAGCATTTGATTTCTTATATTCTTTTATTATTTCAAGAGTAGTTAAAGGGTTTAATAGCTCCTTTGAGAAGTGATATTAGTCTGATAATAGCACTGGTGATCATTTATTAGCTGGATGTGCTCATCTATATTTGAAGCAGCTCATGAGCTGATGTCTGGACTTTAAACTTCTTTGCACATAAATGGAGTCACACAAAATTATTTTCACTCAGTGATCATCATGCGCCAATGTATCACTCCCCAAACAAGCCCATATTAGATCAATGTAAAAGGGCTGGTCTGGGTGATCTCCAAAACTGGATGAATAGTGTGTAATTATGTAGACCAGAATGTTTTCCTAATTAAGTATAAATGACAAGCTTGTCAGGAAGAGGATGCCAGCTAGAGATTATATTAAAGAACAGCATGTTTGGAGGAAGACGTGTCTCTCTTAATTGTAAATACACACTGAAGTGACACATTTACACGTAAATTTGTGATTAGTCAAGACAGGCATTAATCAGAGAGTCATTCACATTTAGATGAAAAATAATCTGTATTAATGAGTTCAAAAAATGTCTGTAAAACATGAAACTCTCCAGAACGCATAAATCCTCTCACCCTACATTTTCGATATCATCCACCTAACGAATGAAACAAAGGAAGGTGTTCTTTTAACTTAACACAGGCAGCACCTTAACCTAAAAATGGTGTTCATGGCACGAGGCACTGAATTTCAGCAAGATGCATTGCAGTGGTCAAAGACTTCTGTATAGTGCATGTTTATACTGTATAGCAAGGCACATGCATTTTCACTTTTGAAAAGCCCAAAGTTGCTTTGAATAAAGGCAACGGCCAAATGCATGAATCTAAATGAAACTAACTATATAATATGTGTAGCAAATTTCTGCAGCATAAGTCATAACATCTAAGCATAACAAGCCAAAGTTTGGGTTAGACTAGAGAAAAAGCACACTGAGCACACTTCACCATGCTGTTGTCATAGGGAGTTGTTCAAATGTCCTAATTATCAAGATTTTATATCAATATTTAGTCTCGAGCTGTCTGTCTCAGTGGACAGATATATTCCCTCATTACCCTTTAAGGTCTTGATGCATCAACTCTGCTAGGGAATATAAATCCAACATATGATTCATGACAGATCCTATCATACATTGGCACAAGCTCAGTTTGATGCCAGTTCCTCATGGAAATAATCTAACATCTTGGCATCTTGAGAGCTGCTGTAGGGCTCAGCTAGGATGATGGGCAACAATCTTCATTAACATGGTCTGTTGGCACAGAAGTGCATCCTTTAAAGTAGACAAATGAGTATGGACATGGGGCAATGCTCCTTGTTATCATGGTGTGCTAGTTGATATCTGCCATGAGGCACTCTTTAGTGTGTTTTAACGATTGTGGGAACTACAACTCATCACATTTACAGCTACAGAATAGATTGGACACTGAAACAACCTGCTGCCGTAGAAATGAATGTATCTGGCATATTTAATTTGAAGTAAATTTAAATATTTATTCACTTTTATATTCAAAATTTTCATTTCAAGAGCAATTTAATTTGAGTGATTTAATCTCAAAAGCGAGTTAATTTGCTCAGCGATCTCTCTGTAGGCTTTTTTAGATTGGATTATATTTACTGTGGCAGGGTACTCCTCCACCCCTGGCAGCGGCTCCATCCTTCCAGGCGGTCGGGGAGTCCAGTCCCCACTCGCCTCGTGGACTGCGGCCGTTCACCCCGTCCAGGCGGTCGGGCTACTCCCTCCCCCGGCGGAAGGCTGCGGCGCTTCCCCAGGTGGACAGCAGTGTTGAGGACTCCGCGACGGGCATCCCTCCTCCTTCCCGGGTTTCGGCACCAGTGGAAAGGATTTCAATGGAAAGGAGGAGGCGAGAACCGGCTTGGCAATATAAATAATATTTTAATTATAAACTTAAACAAAATACAAACACACACACACGACGGACATGTCTGTAAACAATCTCTCTCTCCCGCACCACCGCCCGCAATTGGCCTTTATCCCTCTCGGAGGCTTAATTAGCCTGATAAGGGACGGATGTGTATAATCACGACCCGGGCCTGCCCTCCGCCCTGCCACATTTACTTTATCGTAATTCAGAGAAACTCTGCTTAGATTCAGTTGAGAATTTATTTCTCTTCCTTGGTTTGTGCGACTTGATCACAATTGTCTTTCCACAGGTTATTGATTAATGATTTTTCATTAGGATAACTGTTCTCCCCAATGCAACCAGTACCCAAATGAACTATAATGATGGCAAACTCTTTGATGTCGATCATAGGTTTTTGTTTCTGCCCTCATTAAATATCAAACTGATTTCACATTGTGCATGTGTTAGTGATTCAAGCTGACACGAGGGAGGCAGTTTACCATATTGAGTGTTGTAGGACTCCCCACCAGGATAATTATCTTGCAGATTGCCTCTCATCCTGATATACTTTCTTGACAACATGCCGGCACCATTAAATCAAGACGCAGAACAATTCTCTCACATGGAACCCATACTGACAATGATAAATACTTGATATTGCTTTAGATCAATTCTTACCAAAAGAAAAAAAATATTGCTTAGAGGTCGCTCTTTCATTGCTCAGGAGTCTCAAAAGAGATCTAAATTGGTGTCATGATACAGTAGCATGAATGACAGTATGAAAATAAAATAAACCCATAAAATAAAATATAAAATACAATAAAATAAAATATAAAATACAATTAAAAATCTTTAAAGCAATATTCTTGGTTCAATACCAGTTAAGCTCAATTGACAGCCATTTCCATTCAGAAATGAGTGTTTATCGCTAATTCACCTTCCAGTTGTCCCTTGTGTTTTCCTCCGAAGTTTTGGTAAATTGGGGAGGATATTGATACAATTCATTAAAATTAGCCAGTTTACTATAATTTTAATTTCACAAATAAAAGCAATCAGAAGAGGAGGAATTGCAATCAAAAGGGAAAAGTTGCCCTTCTGACAGGACTGTAATATTGGTCCTGATGTTGTGCATATCGCAGGTTGGTACCGGTTCC